>CM032228.1:218940000-219217500 GCA_019009955.1 Riptortus pedestris | reverse complement strand
GTCTTTAAGGTATACAAATATCCTGTCATGATATCTATTCTAGTACCGACAGTATGTCATGCAAATTAAGTTTTCTTGCTCCCTGAAATCTGACAGCGAGTGTTTATAAAGATGAATTCTTTTCCTGAAGCTATTATGACTAGTTTTACACAAAAGCTAACAAAACTGACACAGATTTAATTAACGTTTTATATATGTTAATATATATATATATATATATATATATATATATATATATATATATATATGTTAATAAAAACAGCATTCCTCTAATACCACACCGTTTTAATGTCAGAAGGAACTACTTATCAGTACAAAAGTTATTTTTCTAATAATAAGTAATCTAATAGTAAACTTGTTACGATTAGTACAAGTTTTGGATAAGAGGTATCTGCTATCTAGAAGGAATTGATTGATTAATCGAATTCTTACTGCAGAAGACGACATAACATTGACCTTACAATCTGGACGAACATCAAAATGGCAGAAGTACATATCTGGACGCTTTCTTCATGTATTTAAAACAAGAACATCTATAAAAACTTATATAATACACACCCTCTTCCTATTTCCAGAGAAGTATAGCCATAAAGGTTTAATTCCAACACAATTTAATACCAAATGTAGTGCAAAATTACATTTTGTCCTAACTTGTGTGTGGGGGAGTGTTTGTGTGTGGGAGAGTGTGTGTATGTGCGTGTGCGTTTGTGTGTGTGTGCTTGTGTGGTTCTGAATACCTGTGTACGATTTTAGAAAAATTTAAATAAATCACAATTTATTTATTTTAAATTATTACTCATCATAGTTTCATTTATTTTTATAAAATATTTCTTGTTTTTGAATTTAATATAACGCTTTTGTTTCTTGTATTTTCTGTTCTGTTTCTGTTAACTATTCTCGTTCAAACATTTCATGGTTTTAGTAGTTTTTTATTTAATTAGTTCTTATTACTTATGTTGTTTTCCATTAGTGATATCGCCCAGCATCAACTATATACTATATACAGATGAATTACATTCAACAATTTGGGGTAGTTTTACCATTTGGTTATTGTTGAAGGGTGTAAATCGCTATAAATTAAATGATAAAATGATTAATTTTATTATATATTTTCATATGCCAGTACATTATTCTGACAATAATGAAATAATTTTTAAATTTGGATCCAGCAGTGTGTGAAATTATTTAGAAGGTAATGAATGGGCTTCGGGAAGGAATTCTACCACATTCATCATCATTCAAGAAATGACTAATTGGATAATAATTGTTTGTTAAACAGAACACAATATAATGAGGAATACTTCATCTTAAATGGCACATTCCAACTTTAGTTTGGAAATAAAAATCTCATTTTAATTCTCGTGACTTGAGCACGAGCGAAAGAGAATAAAAAAAATCTACTTCCTTCCTAGAATTAAATAATAATGTGACAGTAATGAAATACTGACTCTTAGCTTTATTTTAAGGCAGCTTAACCGAGGTATTAAATTTATAACCTTTAAAATGAAACGTCTCATTTTGTTTGAATTGCTCAATTGCATATTGAAAAATATTCTCTGAGACTGAAAAGGTCGTAGCTATCGCCATTGGTTCGTATTTAATATTCTTTCTGTAAAATTACCCATCACAAAATACTTACCATTACAGCTGACATTGTCCCAATTATGTTACAACAATTAATTATCCTATGACACTACGAAGAATGTTTGAACGAGATTTACGGTTCCAATTAAGACTCCAAGACAATTATATGAAACTTAACAGTCTGTTGATTAAATTCTAGATGTAATAAAATGAATTGTATTTATTCCCATTGAAAGTTGAAGGACTTGACTAGTTAAGTCAAACATTTTTAGTTTTTTTATAATGATGTTACTATTATTAAATCATCTACCAGTTTAAGACTTATATATATATATATATATATATATATATATATATATATATTCAATTATTTTCATTAACAATCTTAATAACACTCTAAATATATAACAAGCATTTTCAATGTATTGACATACTCATAAGTTATTAAAACAAATGGCGAGAAGCTTCTTTACACCCTAAACAGAATGTGTAAATAAACCTATTCATAAATTATTTTTCGATCTATTTTCATGACAAATGAGTTTACGTTTTATTTTATACTTATGAAAGTAAAATATTTCATAGTATATTTCTTGAACATAAAAACTTCCTTCAACCATGAATTTTCTTTAATTTATTTTTAAAGAAAGAATATTTTTTTATGGATTTAATAGATTCATGAAGTGCATTAAACTGTTTAACTCCTAAAAATATTACGCTTCTCTTAAAAAATTTACGTTTATGATTGGGAGATACATATTCTTGTGTCTTGTTATATGATTGTGTTTTATTCTATTTTTGTAAAATAAATTTATGGTTTGTTTCATTAACCAAATTTTTTGTTGCGAGCGAGTGTGTTTGTCTTTTTATATCTATCAATATATATATATATATATATATCTATATATATATATATATATATATATATATATATATATATGGAAAATACATTATTTCCATAAAGTTCCGATGAAGTGTGTCCGATGAGAAGTAGGGCTCTACTTGTGGGTGAAAATCCGGAATTATGAATAACTCGCTTAATATTTGAGTTGCTAGGAATATACAGACTAACAGTTGTGGAGCATTAATAGTTTTACAAGATAGGTTTTATAATATTTTTCGAGCCAAGTCTTAATAACGGAGATATTTTGAATAATTGACTCCTCATCTCTTTAAACCTCCCTATTCTGAGTCCAACTTGAGATATTAACGAATATGATCTCATTAGTGTTGGATGAAAGGGTTATATATTGATCAAATAATCATTTTTTAATCAAGACCGTATAATCCTAATTAATGACGACATCACGCAAGGTAGTTGCACGTATCTCACATAATAAAGGTCTGTTGAAAACTATATTTGTCATTTAAGCTTTAAATAAACCGTTTTATGATGTGTTGATTTATTGTTAACGATGGATACAAGAAGGGTTTACAGAAGACCGAAAATTAAAAAGTAATATTCGAGACAGAAAAACGTTCACAGAGCAACATTCATAGAAAATAAAATTTACAACACAATTACGATTTTATATACGATTTTTCGATCCGACTTCAGCCATGATCGAACGGTCCTCATTTTCCTCCAATCCTGGAGAAATGTTTCGAAAATTGTGTTATGAGTGCAACTTTTAGTATTGTAGCTGGTTCCCCTTAAGGAAAATCTGTTAAAATGCACGAGTTTAATTATTCCCCAAATACATTGCTTGATTAAATATTTCATAATAAATTCAATGTATTAAAAAATACTCAACGTAAGATTTCCATATAAACTGATTTACACAATTGACTGGTAGTTACGTTTTTTTGTTCACTATTAATGAAACAAAATATTTTTAAAAAAGGAACACAACTTTAAGAGTGCTTAAATATGCTATTATCTAAGAAAGACATTTAACCTTTGGGTGTTCAGATTAGCCATGTGAGTTAAGGAGTTGGTCGTGGTATAAAGAATATAAATTATATTATTATTATTTATTGACGTCTGCAAAATGGGACGGTTTATCTTCAGGTTACGACCCTTTTCTAGCCATGATGGGTCTAGGAATTTTATTGAATGAATTCATGACTAAATAAATTTCTATTGCCCAGGCGGGAATTGAACTCCCCACTCTACGTTAACCATGTCAGATTAAAGACAACGCTTTAACTCACATGACTGATCTGAGCCCCGAATAAAAAATAAATAACGCAAAAACATTATAAAAATAATCTCCGATCACCTTTTTTTTGTGTAAAGTCTTTTTTTATTTTTAAATGAGTCACTGTCATGGCCTTCCTGATAAGATAATGTTTTAAATCCCCGCTGTGACCAAACCTATTGTGGATTGGAGTAGTTGGCTTCCTATATTTCCTGCCACAGTTCCTGGCCACGAGCAGTCTCTTCCAAGACAGTACAGCTAACTACTTCAAACTGTCAGAACATCTCTTCCTCTGGCTTCCTCTTTTTCTCTCCCTGTCATACGATGTCTATTCGGTGACTAGTTTAGCCCACCTGCAGTCATCGAACCTAGCCATTTTACAGCTCTTGAGAAGCATACGACGACATCTTTCATTCCATTCTGATTCCTCAGCTCAGTGTTCCTAATGCAATCACTTCTTCTGCCATTGGTCACACAACTCTCAATTGAGCACTTCCTTACTTCCATTTTAGCAGATTTCCCTCAAGGGAAGGTAGTACTTAGGATGGAATTTTCGAAATTTTTCTTATATATATATTTGTCTGTTATCGCTCTACCGGTCGCAATTTTTGTTTGATCGTTACCAAGCTCCATTTTTAGTCGTTTTATGTAAAAAGAAAGATCAAGTTCGTTAACGGCTGAAATCGGACAAGATGGAGGGGGGGGGGGGTTTAGAGGGGAGGATTTTCGAAAATTCGAAATATCTCCGTTACTATACGTCGGATTGAAAAATTGTACAGAATCAATCTTATTGCAAATTAAATTTACTATAAATATTGTTACACACATTTATTCTCTATCTTGAATATTAACCGACATATTTGCATTTTTATTAAATCTGGGCGGCTAACGGACGACTGAATTTCCCGCCAAAAGGTAGTTCGGCCGTTTCGTGAAATTTCTCAATTGTAAAACTTCACGGGGGAAATCTGGTTAGTTTGCGCAGCCCCTGCGTGACGGACTTTTAATTTATAGGGCAGTCTATAGATAACCCGTCCTAATTAGCCCTACCAAAAAGTTGACGTAAATAAATAACGACATTTAACCTGCTGAATCGCTTGTCCCTTGTTGTTTCAGGAGTTTGAAATGATAAAGACCTGAGTATGGGTAACGTGGCTGCAGCTAGACGGGGTTCGGTCCTGTCTAAGGATGGCAGCTTCGGCGAAGGCAAAACTAGCCGGCAAAACACAGTCACAGAAGAAGTTGCTCCACAGCCGCTCACTGATGAGCAGAGGGCAGACCTCACCAGGACTTGGAAACTACTCGAAGAAGACATTGCTAAAGTTGGAGTCATCACATTTATAAGGTAACAATTACTTTAAAATACATTATGCTCTTATAGAAAAAAGACCTGACGGTTGCCAAACATTAATAGATTTTTTGATTGTAAATATCTGTTTTTACTAAATGCTTCAATTATTTATTATGAATTGGTGCAATTCATACATGATGCTTTCATTGAAAACAGGGCAAACTGTTGCCTAACATTAATGGATTTTTTAAACATAAATATCTGATTTTATTTTAATGATAGAAATATTTATTGTTTATTTTATTCATTTGATTTTTATTAATTTATTTGATTTTAGTTTTAATTCTAACCATTGAAATATATAATTGTTTTCGTAATTTCATTTGTCTATAGTTTTTTATATCTAGTTTCTTTATATGATTTTTTGTTGTTGAATTTAATGTTTCGTTTATTTTGTTTTTAGTTTATTTGTTGATTCCTGTTATTTGTTTCTTAGGTTGCGTTTTGTTATCTGGTTGCGTTTTGTTATTTGGATGCATTCTTAGTTGGTTCTGTTCTAATTTTATTGTTTACATTTTTTCCAGAGACGTACATTTTTTCTGTTATTGTTTTCATTCTTTATTTTGTGTATATTCATTGTTTTTTATAAGCAATATTGCCTCGCAGCGAACGCCCCACAATAAACAAATAAATATTTTATTCATTTATAAAGGAGCACCCGCAACTAGGTGATTAGGCTCAAAATTTAACAATTTAAAAAAAATATAGACAAATAACAAAAAACTTTACTAAAAAAATTAAACAAGATAAATTAACATTAATTAAAAGTAATAAAACAACAAATGAACATTAGACTAGTATTAAAGACAATAATTTAAAATGATTTTAAAAAAATATGTTATTCCTGTATATTTAGTTCATTTATATTATCTAAAATAGTTTAAAATTACATTAAATTTCTAACTAAGTCAAAATCAAAAAGGAAAAAAGTTAAATGTTGTAAACAAATTGAGTTTTTTAATGAGATTTTGTGTATTGTCAATATGTGGGCACCTGTCTGTAAGAAGTTCGTGCATGTTTTGTGGAGTATCTAATATTAAATGTTCCTCCAGTTAGTCAATATGTGTTTAATGGCTCATTGTTCACGGAACGTGCTCCATAGAGGTCTAAGAAAGAGTTCTCGTCATGAGGTATGAGTGCTTTAAATGTGAGTGTCCTATCCTAAGTCTCGTTAGTACAACTTCGTCTCGTTTATTGTCACTTTTACTGGATGGCCACTCACTAATACAAGGGTTTATTTCCCGCCAATGATTTTCTAATGTTCTTTGCCAAAATTTTTCCCATTCATTTAATGTTGTCTGTAGTATTTGTAGAAGTAAGTCTGGAAGGGCCAGTAAGTTAAAGTCAGAAGATTGTCTCTGGGTTGCATGTTTGGTGAGTTTAACCACGTCGTTTGCACGTCCAATGTTTTCATGTCCTGGACCATACATCATTGTTACTTTTGTGGCTGATACAAGACATAATATGTACATATTATGTACATATTATGTGCTTGTTGAATTTGATAGAAGTGTTTACCTTGGCTTCTCATTTGCTATAAATCAGGAAAAACTTACAAAATATAAAGTGAATGAAATAGCCGTGATGGACCAGAGAAACATAAGATTCTACTGTTGAAAATTCAAGTGAGTGGTCTGCAGGGACCTGTTGATTCTATGACTGTGGAAAACTCTCTGAATCAAGAACTCTAATATGCAAGAAAAGCTACAGAAAAGGATTTTAGAACCGTTAATATCGATTTTGAAATGTGGGCTGAACAGGAAGGAAAAAACGCTGATGGTAAAAACGGGGGCGCGATGGTCTTAGAAAGAAGAGCATTTAGAAAAATATTAACAGGTGCCGAAATGCTAGACAGATAGAGCCGAAGCAACGGCAAACCGATGGAACTCTATGAGGAACCTGGCATTATCAGGGCTATTAAGGAGGTCAAACTTCTGAGAGTTAGGATATTTGAAAGAATAGAAATCAAAAGAATATTTCGGGATTTGTTGTATGGTAGAAGGATGTAGGAAGAAATGGAGAAAAAAGATGACCTGAGGGTTCAGGCCATTTTTGGAATCTAGCGCCAAAAAGTACTTACCAGTCTTGAGGCGGAATAACTTCTCATTTGCATTATCTGCCGAGCGAGTTATTAATATATTTTTTATTGCTGGCCACTACTCTAAATAGTCAGTAGTAATGTGGCTTCCGTGCATGTGTCGTATTATGTGTCTTGTATAAATGGAGTTAATTAATATTTTCAGACTTCTTGAAAGGTTTTAAATTTAAATATTCAAAGAAAGTAACCGTGGAGGGACGATTGGCACACAAAATGGTATATTGGTTAATTTCATAAGGATTTTGTATTTCTAAGTCCTGATTCTACAGCATTCGTAGGTCAAATTGATACGAATATTGGCCAAAGTATGGTTTTGTAGATAAGCCGTTTACTTGTTGTAGAGAATTTCAGCCCATTAATGGGAGTAGTATATTTCATTGCATTTTTTTTTTTTGTGAAATTGTTGGTTTCTATGTCAAATGTTTTACTGACCTATGTGCCGGATTTGTCATATTAGAGAAGGTGCAACGCCGTTAAAGGATTACGCTAACGATGTGTTCAACATTGGACACAAGAAATATTTTGCATTAAGTTAACAGCAATACGATTTGAAGTCTGGTAGTAGGAAATCGACTGTTCCTTATATTAGAAGTTTTCGAAAACAAGTTGATTTGAGAATTATTTAACATAACACGAATTTACAAGTTAATTACTCTTCAATGTTGAATGTAAAATTAGGTTATAACTTATTTATTAAAAAATTATAATCGAATGACCAATGTCTCTCAAGGGTTAACTGCTAACCTAACAAAGTCCGTCACGCTGGGGCTGCGAAAACTAAGCAGATTTCCCACGTGAAGTTATACAATAGAGAAATCTCCATACGAGAGCCGAATAGTTACGGCAAATGGCCGAACTAGCTTTTGGCGGGAGATTAAGTCATACGTTATCGGCCCACAATTCATAAAAATGCAAATATCTCGGTTATTATTCAAGATAGAGAATCAATGTATAGAACAATGTTTATAGTAAATTTAATTTGCAATAAGATTGATTTTGTACAATTTTTCGATCCGACGTATAGTAACGGAGATATTTCAAATTTTTGAACATCCTCCCCTCTAACCCCCCCCCCTCCCACTGGTCCGATATCAGCAATTAACGAACTTGATTTTTCTTTTTACATAAAGCGACTAAATATCGAGTTTATAGTATCGATAGTAGTAGTATCGAAAGATAGATATATACAGTTTTGAACGGACCTCAACAGCTGATTTCCCTTAAGGGAAATCTGTTAAAAGTGCGTAATATTCGAGACAGAAAAACTTTCACAGACCAACATTTATAGAAAATAAAATTTACAACACAATTGGATATATACAATTTTTCGTTCCAACTCGTAATAACGTAAAATTTTCGATTTCCTCTTCACTTTCCCCAGTCAAATTCCAGCCATGAACGAACGGTCCTCATTTGTAGTAAATTTAATTTGCAATAAGATTGGTTCTATTCAATTTTTTGATCCGATATATGGTAACGGAGATATTTTAAATTTTCGAAAATCCACCTCTAAACCTCCCTCCCACTGGTCCGATTTCAGCCATTAACGAACTTGATCTATCCTTTTGCATAAAACGTTTAAATATCGAGTTTGGTAACGATCAAACAAAAATTGCGACCGCTAGAGCGTTAACAGACAAATATATAATATATGTATGTATATATATATATATATATATATATATATATATATATATATATATATATATATAATTTTGAACGGACCCCATTTTCATTATCCCCTGGGTAGGATCGATGGACATTTGAAGAAATTTTTCGAAACTCGCATCATGAGTACGACCTCAATAGCTGAATAAAAAGCTTAAGGGAAATCTGCTAAAAAAATTATAGATTCTATTCTACGATCTACATCACTAAAAAAAGTCCGTCACGCAGGGGCTGCGTAAACTAAGCAGATTTCCCACGTGAAGTTTTACAATAGAAAAATCTGCCTAATAACAACTGTAGTAGTAAGAAACCACTAAACCTAAAACATTATTTAGGGCGTAATAACCCAGTAGTTTCTAGCCCCAAAAAACAGTTAACCTAACCTCTAAACCTATTCACGAGGGACGAATAGTTATGGAAACGGCCGCCAGAGCTCTCGGCGGAAAGTCCGAACATATCCTACTGATGACCACACGCAGAATACAAATGCAAATATCTCGGTTAGTATTCAAGATACAGAATAAATGTATAGAACAATATTTATAGTACATTTAATTTGCAATAAGATTTATTCTATACAATTTTTCGATTCGACGCATAATAAAAGAGATATTTTGAATTTTCAAAAATCCCCCCCTTTACACCCCCCCCCTCCCACTGGTCCGATTTCAGCCATTAACGAACTTGATCTTCCTTTTTACATAAGACGATTAAATTTCGAGTTTGGTAAAGATCAAACAAAAATTGCGACCGCTAGAGCGTTAACAGACATATATCTATATATATATATATATATATATATATATATATATATATATATATATATATATATGTGTGTGTGTGTATATATATATATATGTGTGTGTGTGTATATATATATAATTTTGAACGGACCTCATTTTCGTCATCTCCTGGGTAGGATCGATGGACATTTGAAGAAATTTTTCGAAACTCGCATCATGAGTACGACCTCAATAGCTGAATAAAAAGCTTAAGGGAAATCTGCTAAAAATTCGAATATTTATTAGAGCCTTGTCCAGCGGTCGTGTATTTTAATTCCCCTCCTTTTTTGCAACTTTTCGATGGCGTTTCGGCCAACATCCTTAGTTAACTTTGGCACTTCCAAGTGTTTTATAGTTGTTGGTCGGGAAGAGTGCTCTATTCATTATCTTGCTATTCCCATGTTATTCTAAAACTGGCCCCTCTCCCAAAATTATGTTATTCTTGCAAGGGTTTTGAGTAGTTTAATTTCATTTGATTTAGTACAGCTGGCTATTGCGTGTGTCCTGTTGCATTTCTAGTCTGTCACAAGCTGAGTGTCAAAGATGGCCATTTGGTCACTTTTCTCACCAATGCAGGCTTTTCCGTTGTTGCAATTGGATAAGGTAGACACCTTTCTTCTGAAAAAAACTAGGGGTCATTGACATTTTCCGTTCCGTGCTCTACCTCTTTGGTGAACTAGTTCTTTGGATTATTCCAAATTTCATTAGATATTGGATCGTATCTAACCAAACTATAAGACAACCATACACGTACCTGAGCCCAATTTTCTTTAGAAGGCAGTTGCCTATCCTTAGCTAAACATTGTTTTTTCTGTAAATCAATTTATATCATAAAAAATATCATGGTGGTTACAGTGGTAGGTGCTGTCCAGACGAGATGCAAATATTACCACAATGTAGTAAAGGACAATCATGTATAGTCCTATGTCAGGACTAAAAAAAAAAGTAAATCAAAGCGTACCCCATGACATTATTCTCAGACTCTCCTTTCAAATCCTCCCACTCACTCTAACCTTTTAAAAAATATAATAATATATTTACCATCAGGAAAAGCTGCCCTGGTGTAAAATACCGTGGGCAGAATATAAATAATCATACAAGAACATTAATTAAACTCTCTTGTTCTGGACCCACTATCCAAATATTCTTCATAGTTTAATGGCAAGGGTCACCAACAAAAACTCGCTTTTCCATACACAGACTTTATTCAAAATTGCCCAACATGTTTTGTGGCCTAACCACCTGTTATGGGCCATTTACTATAAATACACATTCCTTTACTATAAATACACTGCTTATTTATCATATATTCAACAACACTTTATCTTAAAATTATATAATCAATTTTAAAGTGTGATGTAAAGTTATCAATTTTAAAGTATGGCGCAAAATAATTGATTTTTAGGTTTGATGTGAAAATAATTGATTTGAAGTCAGCTAACACAACATACTCCGGGAGTCTCAATTTAAAGCAATCCGCCCTTCGCCGTGGAAGGTTCGTTTCATTGAGTGTAAGACGGGCACTCCATAACAAAACTACAGACAAAAACAAAAAAAAAATGATTAAGGATTTGCTCTCGGATGATTCCATAAATCTAGTGTTTCCTTTCTTTCTTATCATTTCGAGCGCCAAGAACCGGCCAAGGAAAGTAATAAATCTTAATTTGAGCCCATTCCTGAGACATACTTCATACGTTAAAATTTTAGATTCTAATTAAACAATGCCCCCAGAGAAAGACTTTATTGAGCTGGTTAAAAATAAAAACTAGATAAAGAAGGCAACGCTATAATTGTTACAAGTAGAACTAACTTCATTAAAACTAATAAAATTGCAGACAAGAACAACGTTTAAATTTGGCAAGCCCGGCAATCTATAGTTAAATCTCTTCATGGAAGAATTATTGTTAGGAACATGGCTGAAAAAGTTATATGAATAATGGCTCAAGTTAACATCGACGACTTCTAGTTAGGTCACACATGAGTACAAACGACTCTCAGTATGAAGTACTATAAATGGTGAATTCGAAGGTGGTTTACATTAATAAAATCTGACACGAAGTTGATTAGCCGATGATTATGAAAAAAGTCCTTGTACATTAAGTGGGTTCTAGCAAAATTAAGAATCATGAATGACAAGCCTATGACCACTAAGTCGACATCCAGAGTGGAATCGAGTTGGCGAAAGAACTATTGCAGAGACGAAAAAAATTATTGCAGACGGTATCAGTTTTCACAAGTGTTGGAAGTGGTGAAAGCCAAGGAACAAATGAATAAATTAGCACTAAGAACGTATAACAAGCACAAAAACAAAGTGATATTTAAATATTACTTATTTTGAAGTCTTATGGGTGGGTATAGCATTTATGGAAGATAATGAGGTGGTCGTAGAGTCAGGAATAGTGTGTTTTAGCAGATTTCCCCTACGGGAAATCAGCTATTGAGGTTGTACTCATGACGGAATTTTCGAAATATTTCTTCAAATTTCCATCGAACCTACCCACCCAGTAGATGGCGAAAATGAAGTCCGTTCAAAAATGTATATTTATATATATAATATATTTGTCTGTTACCGCTCTAGTGGTCGCAATTTTTTTTTATATCGTTACCAAACTCGATATTTAGTCGTTTTATGTAAAAAGACAGACCAAGCTCGTTAATGGATGAAATCGGACAATTGGGAGGGGGGGGGGTTAGAGGGGAGGATTTTCGAAAATACAAAATATCTCCGTTACTACACCGGCTCGAAAAATTGTACAGAATCAATCTTATTGCAAATTACATTTACTATAAATATTGTTATATACATTTATTCTCTATCTTGAATATTAACCGAGATATTTGCATTTTTATGAAGTCTGTGGTCGGGTATAGTTCGGATTAGATCGGCCATTTCCGCCAGTACTCGGCTCAGGTGGAAGCTTCTTCTAACCTTACCTGTCGTTTCTAACCTTACCTGTCGTTTCTAACCTTACCTTACCTTCGTTACTTTGTGAGATTTATGCAAATACGTTCTGTTCATCCGCCCCCCCCTTCTTTAGTTCTTGGACTACTAAAATATGAGTTATTAAAATATAAATTATTCTTACAATTCAGAAGCCGTTTCAGTTGGGAATTTATTTTAATTAACTGAAAGATTTTTCATTACCGTTTGTATTTAATCACGGTGGTATTGTGTTACACGTATGGAGATTTCTCTATTGTAAAACTTCACATGGGAAATCTGCTTAGTTTTCGCAGCCCCTGCGTGACGGACTTTTTTAAATTCGAATTGCACGGCACAGATGAGTACAAGGTGCATCATGGAAGAAAAGTGACCGCGAAAGATTCTATAGCTTTCTTAATATTCAGGAAGCCCGGTTAATTAGTGTTATAATTAAATAGTTCAAGAAGTAAGCGACAAAAGAAAGAGTACATTAACAAAACAATCATATAGACAAAGAGTGTTGTCAACGAGACCCCCTAAAAGTTCTGCTAAGAATGTATATCACTGTGGTTTTGGGTATCTCAGAGATACATGGTTAGTACTGCAACGAAGCAGCGTAGTATGTGTGTAGAGGTGTCATTGTCCCCAGCTGGAAGAGCCTAGATACAGGGCAGGCAACTCCCTATAGGGGCCATGTCAAGGGTTGAATGATGTATTTCCGTCATTATAATCATAGCTACCCGATACATCTCCCTCACGTCACCTTATCTCATAAAGGCTGAATGAGACCTTTTCGGTAAGGTCGCTTACACTTATTAGATGTGATGTGTTTTTTTAAGGATATCCTCTCCTTGTTAGACTTATTTTGCTATATCTCATATTAGTTTAACTATGAGACATTTTCGAATCCTTGTGTGATGTAAAGAAAGTTTTCTGGCGAAAATTTCATGTATTTCTGATTTAGACAGGCTTACTCGTTTCCACCATCCTTGAGCTCATTTTGATTCATTTCAGAATAGCGTTTGAACGTAGATATCTTGCATAACTCAAAAACGAATTGCCTTAAAATGAAGAAAGTTTATTTTTAAAACTCTCGGCTAAGTAGTAGAGGCGTGGGTTTAGATGGGGAGGAAATAAAAATTGTACATTTCTCCATACCTAATAGTGGTAGAAAAAATTGTACAGATCTATTTTTTTTAACCATGAAAATATCTATAAATTTTGATCAAAGACATTTTTTGATGTGTGAATAGAAACGGAGTTATCGTATGCCCCATTCAAATGGAATACTTTTAAATGAAGTACAACCAAACTATTGTTTATTTAATTAAGTAGGACTGGGGGGGGCTCAGGTTAGTAATGTTAGTTAAAGCGTTAACCTTAATCTCACATGTGGATTAACAATCCAGAGTGGCAAGTTAGATTTCCGCCAGGGCAAAGGAATTTATTTAGTGACATAATTCATTAAATAAATTCCTTTATCCAACCCAGGCTAGAAATGGGTGGTAACCTGTAGATAACCCTTCCCATTTAGACTTATTTGCAAGAAGTGGATGTTCATAAATAATTTAATTTAATTAAGCAGGAGTACAAGAAAGTCGCGTGGTGTCCACATCAGATTTTGTTATTAGCAGATTAGCAAAGGTGGTTTCTGTTATGGCGAAACTGTGTTATTTTTTCCTTATTGTATGTGGTTGTTGGCCACTTAAACTGAAATATAACTACATCAGCTCGCCGATGTTTCGGTAAAATTGATCACCTTTGTCAAGGACTGCCAATGTTACATATATATCAATAACAAGTAAAGTCACTTGATAAATTGTTCTTCTTTTTGTTTGTTTTTGATTGATACCTGATTATAATTTATAAGATGAATGTATATATAGCAGTTACATATTATAATCAAGTATTAATAAAAAAGATTCATCAAGTAATCCTATTTTTTATTAATAAATATATAACATTGAATACATTGAAAAAGAAAACCGAAACTTCTGTAATCTGATATACAATAGTTTTATTTCAAACTAAGTGACCGACAACCACATACGATAAGGATAGTTCCAACATCAATCCAATATCCAATATTCATTGTGTTATTCTTAGGTATTGAAATGAATCAGGTGCAGACATGACTAGTTAAATATTTGAAAATTCTTTTCACAGTGGTTTCCTCTACACTCTAAAGGACTATCACGAGATATTTTTCTTTACACGGAAATAGGGTAATTTAAGGAAATTTATTCAGGGTTCATGATATGTCATCTACAACATTGTTATTTTGATTTCGTTATCACAATTCATACTAATAAGCTAATGTCATTTAATTAGTTATTCATCAAGAAATTCCACCCTGACTTATCATATGATTGCCTGGTTGAACAGTTGCTAACTGAGTTCATTGGCAAATTTAATATCTCTTTCACATTATGACATATATTCCAAGTAAACTCCAGCTTGTTCCCACCTCTTACTCTATATTAATACGGAGTATTCATTTACGAATATCATATATAAGAATTATAGAGCACTTCATGTATTTTCCTAAATGTCATTTGAGCTACATTGCAAAATGTAGGGATCTATTAAAATTACAATGCAATTTCATAACTCTCCTACCTTCCGGGACCACGGTTTATAGGGGGTGGTACGTTCCTTCGGATATCCCCTAATGTCAACTAATCTTCAATAATAATTTCATTTCCGTATATTCGAGGAGAAACTATTAATAATAAAAGATCTTTAATTAGTATAAAGAAGAGCTATAAACACTAAGTGTGAAATATTTGTAAAACAATTTTAAATGTTTTCAACTTTATCTAAAATAGAAAAGAGCAAAAAAACAAGTAAAACAATTTGGAAGCCGGACCTTCATACTCTGCCCTTGGCTACTGTTGTCATGTTCTTTCCTTGCCTCTTTGACTACTTTTAATTTCTCACTCGGTTCTGTTTCCCTTTGTTAAGGAACGCCACATCGTTGGTTGGGAAAAAAATTCTGGGAAACAAGTAGCACCGTTGAATAAAAGTATCTTCAAATAGGTCATTTCTTGTGGATTCGAGGGCCTCTAAACAAAAAGGAGGAAAATGTCGGAAGTTTAAAAGAATTCCTAACTTAGTTAGATGGAGGAGCGGGAAAAAAGGTTCATTCAAGTCGTTTAATCTCATCTCCTTTGTCTGAAATCTTTTTTCAGTTCATTTCTTTTCCAAAGGAAATCATATTAGACTTAGAGATTTTTACGTATGACTTATTTCTCACCTTTGTATTCATCACACATTTCAAATCTTTTAAACGCTATTGATATGACCTCATGTGAAAGTCCAATTAATTTTTATTTTGTACAATAGATCAAGTCATTTTCTCTCATTGATACTAAGTCCAAACGGATCTTATATATTAAACACAACTCCTGATGTTGGCACCTCATAAAGTCCTTGAACTCCAATTAAATTAAAGAAACGAAGTGATTTTATGTTAGTATATGTTTTCATTATATGTCAATAATGCAATTCATTTAATGTTATTTCATTTGAATGGAGTATTCGATAACTCCGTTCCAATTTATAGATCAAAAAATGTCATAGCCCATAACTTCTAGATGCTGTCATGATAAACAAAAATGAATAGAAATTATTTGTATCTCTAATAGAGTAGACGAAATTTGGATTTTTTTTTATTTCCGCCCTCTCTAAACCGTAGGAAAAGATCTCTTAAACTGCTCTTTAGAAATATATATTTCGAATTTTTCAATCGCTATGGCATTACCCTCACCCCTCTCCTTTTTTGGGCCACGCTAGATATAGTTCTTCGTATATTCACATCCTTGATAACATTATAGTTGTAGCTTACCAAAAATATTTGGTACAGCAATTGAGAATTATAAATTATTCTATATGGAATTTATTCCATTTTTAATTGGCCATGAATTCTACCACTTTCTTTGGCATTTACAACTTTTCTTTTGTGCTAAATTCGTAGTAAATTAAATATAAAATATCTAGTTAGACCCACTTTAGACCCTTTTTTAGAGGAAGGAAGCAGTAAAATGCACTAAACGAATTTCTAAATTTCATTTTGTTCTTATCTGACCTTCTATTTTCGTTAGTTATGATGGGATCGTTAACATAAAAAGCAATTAATTCTAGAGCCTATATGTATTTTAGGTCAGACGGCGATTTCAATGTTTTGTTCTTTATTATGGATGCATAAATTATTGTAAATTTTAATCTTATGGAAAACACAGGGGTATTCAATTTTATATGTACACATAAGCCACTTAGGTAATTCCCATTACATTAACTTTTTTTTTTCTTATAATCTAATGGGAATTGAACATTTTTAATGATTCCAAAATATTTAAATACACAAAATCTTGCAAAAATTTGCAGCGTTCTAAAGCTCTTGTATGGCTGCTTTTGCACTAATGTTTAATAATTTTTTTTGTACTACACGAGCAACAACTTTTAACTTACTTTTTATGCACTATTTTCTGATAATCCAGGTATCATTGTTCAAGTGAAAGGTTTCTTTATTTTTTGGGCAATCCAAGAGAATGTGTTAGACCGTGTTCTGAATGCTCTATTTTTACATAGTTCGTCTTAGTCTTTTAATTATTTTATATACCTCAAATTCATGTTTTTACCATTTAGAATCATACGTATGCAAGTAAATGTGTGAATATGGTGGGTGTAAAACAGTATTTCCTGATTTTGTTCCTTTTTACCATCAACTGGTTTTTTTTCCCAGTAATGCCTATTTTATTATGCTTCCAAGAGTTATTTTCAACTTGAGGTGTGATATAATCGTTTAGACAACCACGCCTACCATCTACTGTATTTATAAAATGTTTGCGACTTTCCTGAACAAACTCGTCAGCAGACATTTTTTAAGGTATGAGGGAATATCCCAAAGAAGCTCCTAAAAATCGCTACAATCTTTTAAACATTCACTGGCTACTGGAACAGTAAGTCAAGATGTAATAGTCTCATTTTTTTCTTTTTCATATCAACAATACAATATATATACTTCTAGGGTAATTATAGAATACGTATGCCCTAAAAAGAAATACAACGATTTTTGCGTTATATATTTCGTACGTATATAAACATTTGGTTATATTTTCAACCTTATTTGATAGAAAATAAAGAAAATATTTTACCATTAGTATAAATATGTTAACAATTTTATTGTTTCTGCATTCCTCTTCGGGCATTAAGGAAATATATGAAACAACTTTTATTATGGCGGGGACTAGGAATAAAGAGGTCTTTAAAAAGAAATAATATAAAGGAAAAATATATTTCTCAACAAAAGAAATAAAACCTATTATAAATATCAAAAGAATACATCAATGGTTAAGTATGCTGCAAAGCAAGAGGGAGAATTCCCTTTTAAATTTAAAATATGGAACTCCTTTTCCATCATAATAAAACGTTAAAGACATTCGGACCAAAAAATCATGTTTTAAAGCAATTTTTCATTCCTTCTGTCTGGCTGGAAAAGAGTATAATTTATGTTTTATCTTAAGAGCTGTTTAGTCCTTTCATGATTTATTGTAAAAACTTGAAAATTAGAAATTCTAATCTCTTCAGACGCCAGTTGAATTCAATTTTTTTTTTTTGTTCTTGCTTTGTTGTTTCCCAACTATTTTTATTGTGAAATTTATTTCGTCATATTGCATTCTCTTTACCTTAAATGGGATTTTTTTTTATTTTCATTTAATTTTTTAGCAGGAAACGACAAGTGTAGAGCATTTAGCACACTGATATATTATTTGTAGTACTTGAAAATGACATTGTAGGCAATCATTATGCCCTTTATATAGAAAATCATATACAGGTTACACAATTATTTCTTTATGAAGTAAAAGCAATATTAGCGATTATAAGTAGAGAGTATATTGATATTTTTCGTCAACATTTTATTTCCCATTTCTTTTATTACGATCCTGGCTGGAAATCCCAAAGAATGGGCAACGACTGTTGGGAAAGAGCGTCGAGACTGTAGCGCCGTGTAAGTAATTATTCAATTAATTGGTAACGATTTGTCTTCTCCAATAAACTCTTATATATAGGGTAAATATTTCAAGATTATGTCATAAAAGTCAGTCACATAGTTGATGAGCTAACTAAGCCGATTTCTCACGTCATCTCAAAACTTAAACTGAGAACAATATTTGGTATTTAGGCTTCACATAAAGTGCTTCATAATAAACAGCTTATTGTAAATGAGGCTTGAGTAGGGGTGGAGGTTTACTGAAGGTCGAATACTAAAGAATGCAAATATCTGGGTTAATAATCAAGATAGTGAAAAATCTGACATAACGACATTTATAGAAAATAACATTTGCAATAAAGTTGATTCTATACAATATTTCGATCTGATTCCAAATAACGGAGATATTAGGAATTTTCGCCAATCCTCCCCTCTAAACCACCTCCCCCCATCTTGTCGGTCTTTTTACATAAAACGATTAAATATCGAGTTTGGTAAGGACCATACCAAACTTTTGATCCCTAGAGCGGTAACAGAAAAATATATATACAGGGTGTCCCAGGTGCCACCCCTCCCCCCTTAAAATCTACAATTAGTTTAATATAAAGCTGTAACTTGGTGTGTCATAATTGGGAATCCTGAAAAAATCCTTTCATATTCAACCTCGTAACCTTCTCCAGTACTCCTCAAACGACCATAACTTTGGAATTTCCAAAAGAATGCCCTACTTTTAATGGATATTTGACGAAAATCCAATTCTAGAACTAGTTTATATGTGTAAATGGTTCAATCTGGCGCATCCTTTAGCCGTAAAATGCACAAATCTTTAGTCCCAATTATGGCAAACCAAGTTTCAGTCGTTTGTATTAAAATTGTAGATTTTAAGGGGGTGGCACGGAAAATCGCGTCATGAGTACGAACCAACAGCTGTTTTCCCTTAAGGGAAATCTCCTAAACGTCCGTCGCGCAGGAGTTGGGTCAACTAAACTAAATTTTTCATGCCGGTTGTTACGCCCTGATAATCTCAACTATTACCTATTACCTATTTTTCGAGTAATAAGAAGCCTTTGAAAAAAGAATCGAAATACCAGTTGGATATAAGATATTTAGAAACTTAATAACTCGAAGTGTAAACTTGATTTGGAGTAGAGGCTTATCCAGGGAATGTACGACCGATTATGTGTTTGGTGTTGGTGCAGGACCTTCTCTCACGTTCCCTGGGATCCCTTGGGGAATCAAGTTGTTTTTTCTTAGGTGCTATAATATGCGCGTGCTATTACTTGCCCGAATCATTTGTGCTTACATTTCTAGCCTGCGCAGACGGAAGATTGGTGAGGCATATATTAGATCTTGTCCTTCATCTCATTCCTTTCTCTTTCTGTTTTTTTTCCATTTTATTCTTCTCTTCTTTTCAGTGTTTGTCTATGAAGGTAAATGCTCCAGGGATAATGCGTATTTATTACAATATTTTTTTATTATATATGCATTGGTACTTTGTCCAGTTTCCGTTAGTCAGAGCTCACAAGAGTGCTTCATGTATTTTTAGCAGATTTCCATTAAGGGAAATCAGCTATTGAGGCCGTACTCATGACGCGAATTTCGAAATTTTTCTTCAAATGCCCATCGATCCTACCTAGGAGATGACGAAAATGAGGTCCGTTCAAAACTGTGTATATATATATACATATATATATATATATATATATATATATATATATATATATAAGTCTGATACCGCTCTAGCGGTCGCAATTATTGTTTAATCGTTACCAAACTCGATATTTACTTGTTTTATGTAAAAAGAAAGAGATCAAGTTCGAGGGGAGGATTTTCGAAAATTCGAAATATCTCCGTTACTATACGTCGGATCGAAAACTTATAAAAAACAATAAAAAAAAATCGTATTGAAAATTAAATGTACTATAAATATTGTTATATACATTTATTCTCTAGCTTGAATGTTAACCGAGGTATTTGCATTTTATAGTTTTCAGCCTTCGGCAAACTCCCACTTCTACTCAAGTTAAACAAACAACACTCTGCTATGTAATAAACCAAAAGTTTAAATACCATATATTGTTTTCAAGAGACCTTTATTATACGAGATAAATTAAAATATGTCAAGTGACCCCCGTCCCCGTCTTAAGTTCTTGGACTACTAAAACTTGATTGATTGTGATAAAAAATAATCGGACCCATTAATTAATTACAGTACTAGATATAGTAAATAGTTTTCAATAAAACTAATATGTTATATTGTGATATATTTCCGTAATTGTTTTTCTTTCCGGTGAGAGGATGGCAGACCTGATTATTTATTTTACTAATTTATAGATTTATCTATTGTTAAACTTCACGAGGGAAATCTGTTTAGTTTACGCAGTCATGACGGACTTTTTATGACTATTGTCCACGATTGCTAAAAGAAAGATAGAAAAAAAAAAACCCTTTCAAAATGTCTTCCGAGCTAAGTATTGACGAACTCCTGTCAGTATGGTAATTCGTTTTAGCGGTTCTAAGGACGGCGATACAGTCGTTAAAGGACGCAAATCCAGCAATTTGTAGTCGATAAGGTGACAAAGGGTCACTGGAAGGGATAAATAAAGAGAAGGAGCTCTCAACCCTCCTCCGCTCCTTGAATACAAATATCTACACAAGTCAGGAGTTCCAAGATGCTTGAGATTTAGTCCTTTCCAATGGTATCACATTAACTCAACCTGAATCTTGCCATCTCTATGCTAAGATGGAAGGATTTTATTTTACTGCAAATCCCATGCGCTTAAGTGAGGTCTTTTATATCCCAACTGACTTAGGCCGTCAAGCAAATGAACAACGAAATAAGGTTTATGCTATAGATTTTATAAAACAATATGGAATTTGGTTCCATTTTTAGCAGATTTCCCTTGTGGGAAATGAGCTATTGAGGTTGTACTCATGTCTCGGTTTTCGAAACACTTCCTCAAATGTCTATCGATCCTACCCAGGAGATGACGAAAATGATTGATGAGTTGAAAATTAAATATATTTATATATATATATATATATATATATATATATATTATATATATATATATGTCTTTTACGGCTCTAGCAGTGGCAATTATTGGTTTATCGTAATGTATATACGACATATAAGCGTTTCATGCCAAACTAAGTTCAAGTTTGTTAATGGCAAAAATCGGGGTTTAGAAGGATCGAAAAAGTGTATTGAACTAATGTTATTGTAAATATAATTATCTGTAAATGTTGTTATATAGATATTTTCTCTAATATTAATTTAACCGAGACATTTATTTTTTTTAGTTTTCAGCCTTCAGTGAAGTAATAGATTTTAAAATTATTCATTAACGTCCACTTTTTGCAACTAAGACTAATCGGGACCAATTTTCTACAGGTTACCACCGTTTTATAGCCAGGATGGGACTAAGAATTTTATTTAATGAATTCCGTCACTAAATAAATTCCTATTGCCAAGGAGGGAATCGAACTCGCCACTATAAGTTTGACCATTAAGGTCAAATCAATAACTCACGTGGCTAACCTGAGCCCGTCTTAATTCTAAGTTTAAATTCTTAATATTGTTTCCATGGGACCTTTATTAGACGAGATTCATGCAGATTCGTTGTGCGATGACGTCATCAATTATTGTTTTACGTTCTTGTTTCGAAAACATTCATTCGATCTATGATTATCTCGATGCTTAACCATTTTATTCAACAGTAAAGATCGTATCTGTGATTTGCAAAAAACGGACTATGAATAGTGGGGGTTTAGAGAGGGAAAATTTGAAAATTCAAAATATCTCCGTAATTATGTGTTGCATCGTAGAACGTTATAAGATCAATATTGTTAAATCTTAACACTAAACTATTAAATCTCTACAATTGTTGTTCTTTCCTTGTTTACGTAACTCAAGTACTTTCTTGATTTCTTCAATTATCCCCTCCCCCCTCCTACTCATCGGTCTGTTAGCAGATATCCCTTAAGGGAAATCAGCTATTGAGGTCGTACTCATGACGCGATTTTCGAAAAATTTCTTCAAATGTCCATCGATCCTACCCAGGAGATGACAAAAATGAGGTCCGTTCAAAATTATATATATTTGTCTGTTAACACTCTAGCGGTCGTAATTTTTGTTTAATCGTCACCAAACTCAGTATTTAATCGTTTTAGATAAAAAGGAAGTTCGAGTTCGTTAACGGCTGAAATCGGACCAGTGGGAGGGGGGGTTTAGAGGGGGGATTTTCGAAAATTAGAAATATCTCCGTTACTATACGTCGGATCGAAATATTGTACAGAATCACTCTTATTGCAAATTAAATTTACTAAAAATATTGTTATATACATTTATTCTCTATCTTGAATATTAACCGAGATATTTGCATTTTTCAGTTTTCAGCCATCAGCAAACCACCACTTCTACTCATGTTACATAAACAATACTCTGCTACATAATAAATCACATTATTCGAAGTTTAAATACCAAAAATTGTATTCAAGAGACCTTTATTATACGAGATACATGCAAATATTTCCCGGTGACACCCCTCCCCCGTCTTAAGGTTTTGGACTACTAACATTTGATTGATTGAGATAACAATTATTCTGACTCATTATTAATTACAGTACTAGTTATAGTAAATAGTTCTCAATAAAATTAATATGTTATATTCTGATATATTTCAGAAATTGTTATTCTTTCCGGTGTGAAACGGGCAGACCCGTTTGTTTACATTTCTAACCTAACGCTTCCTGTCGGCAGGTTATTGAAATTGGATGAAACATTTCTTATTTCCGTTAGTATTTATTCAAGGTGCTGTTGTGTTACCAGTATGTAGATTTATCTATTACTAAACTTCACGAGGGAAATCTGCTTAGTTTACGCAGCCCCTGCGTGACGGACTTTTTTCCATAGAAATAGACATGTGGTGAGGTGAGATCACGTGTCTCATAAAATCACGTGCGAAATCTGCTTAGTTTACGCAGCTCCTATGTCATTGTCTTTTCTAGAATAGAAAATAATTATATTGGAAAAAAATAGTAGAGGATTTTTATTGATCCTGATCAATTGGTTCCTCTACCATCCAGCATATTCCAGAGATATTTTCTAGAATAGATTTTAGATACTAACAACGAAAAAAATAACAAATTAATGAAATATAAACTGATGAAATTTGGAAGTTAGAAATGTTGAAAAATGATTTCCCTTGGTCAGGAGTGATACGCTGATGACCTGATCTTTCGGCATATTGTAATCTAAGTAATTAATTAATGTAAAGATGGCTTGAAACATAAACTAGATATGATGTAATAATTAAATTAATATCTCAATTTGATAACTGGATGCGCATGGGTTGAAGTTCACAAATATATATTGTTACGTTTACTACAAAATCAGTAATAAACGTTGTTTAATAGAGTTCTTTCGGATTGCAAAATTAAACTCACACAAGCTTCAGAGTTTGTATTACTGTACAATTTATTTAACAATGCACTTCACACTTGGTTAATTATTCTTAACTACTACTCGCAGTATGCAAGTACAGCTTCACTGTTCTTCTTATTACACTGTGCAATAACTCACTCACGATGACTGAAGTTCACAAAAACACGGCTCTGCACTGTCCTTTAGTTAAACACGACACAACACTGTTCTTCAACTTTACCGCACTGTAACTAACTAAAACGCTAAAACTATAGCTTCACTGAACGCACTGTTGATCACTTGAAGAGAACTGAGAACAAAGTAACTCACTCGGGGCGGGCTAGGGTCCCTTTTATAGCTTGTCGGAAAACGTATAATAGTATGCCGAGAAGGGACTAGACACGTTGCCTAGAACAGTACCGGCCCTAGTTGGCACTTCGGGCGCCAATAGTCCTTCATCGGTCGGCTCCTTTCATTTCCTCCTTAAATATGTGATTAACCCTGTTGATTTTTTCATTTAGTTAATTTTCGCAACACTATATATATATATATATATATATATATATATATATATATATATATATATATATATGTACTCAACCGCCAAAAAAACCGGACACTTCATTTTTGTCGTATTAAAAGCTAATTTTCAGCAATTTTCTTTATGTGGCTATTCTAGTTATTACAGAGAATTTCCCTTCAGGATTAGTAAAAAATTAGATAAAACTCAGATTAGATTTATTTGTCGTGAAGTTCATCTATTCTAAACTGTAAGTAGTTTTTCGCATATTTAAACATCTTTAATTATTAACAAAGCATTTTCTTTAATTAATGTTTTATTTTTATTTCGGTCCAGAATAATGGGTCTTTCAAACTTAGATGGAAGGCCGGAGCTTACGTTACATTGCCGAAACGCTTGGAGTAGGGAAGTCTACCATTCACTGTAATAAAAATGAAGAATAATTTTTTTTTTTTAAATGTGTTAATTTATCTTTTTCTTTTTTTTTATTTTGTATTTTTGTGTAAATTATCAATTTAAATTATTGACGTTTGGAGGCTTTTGTTTAAATAACCTATAGATTAAACAACTATTTTAATTAAAAAGATTAATATACATATATATTTAACAAAATTATAAGGCTAAATCTAAGTGTCCGGTTTTTTTTGCGGTTGAGTATATATATATATATATATATATATATATATATATAGATATCTAAATATATATATATATATATATAAAACGGGAGGATAAAGAAATCACAAACTCTACTCCTTCAAATCCCATTATTAACTGGAGAGTATTTTCAGGACAGCCCACCCCATGTTCAGTGCTCTGTGACAACAAAAACACATGTTTCATAAATTCTTTTGACAGTATAAATAAAACAACTCAAGTGAAAGGTAGATAGAGTCTCTCCTTATCCCACTTGCCGACAGGGAAATAAACGCCCTGAAGGATACCTAGAGAACTTATTTTATGTTAGAAACGTTATCTCATCGATTTCACAGGGGGGGGGGGCGCAATACAACCGAGAAGTAGAGAAAAGAATAAGGTTAGGGAAGTTGGATGTCAAGCTTCGTTCGTGATACTTAATCCAATACTTGCTGATCCCTGCTTCCCAGCCCATGTGATGGGCTAGAAAAAAGAGAACTTGTTGTGATAGCAATTGTACAATTACATTTCTCATGAACTAATTTTGATTCTGCTTTACATGCTCAATACAGAAATTAATCTCCTTTATGGATTAGAGGATGACTAATGTGCTTTTGAGTCTCAAATTTGGACGTTTTAGAAATTCGAATCGAAAAATCTCATAAAGTGAGACAATATAACAATAATTGAGTTGACGGCCAATTATCAAGTGTACAAAAACAAATCGAAAATATGTTGTCCAAATATTTTAAAAAAGTACTTAACGTATTTATTAAGTGCCATTGGAGAGTAGGAGGAAAAAAGCTAAGCCCCAGATCTTTCATAACACTAACATCATAATATTAACTTATATTTTCGTTAATAAATTGAAAGTATTTCCTTTTAGGGAAGTAATACAATTGGCATTTTGAAACATTTAAATTATTATCAAACACCTTACGATAAAACACAAACTGACAGACTGCATCCAACGAAAAAACTTTCACATACCCCACGATATGACAGAACTATTAACTGAGAGCATCCAATATATTCCACAAATACTAACATATCTAAAACATAAACATAAACATTTACAAAAACATATAGTACAAAATAGAATAGGTCTAAATCATACTTCAAAGGATTTAAAAGGGTTAACTTTTATTAAATTCTTTAGACAGAGACGGATATGAGAAACAATCAGATATTAAAGAAATATTTTCCGTAATATAAAAATAAAGTACAACAAAGGTTAGTGCATGGAGGAGTAAATACATTATTCTAATTATTCCAATGACTGTGTGGCACAAACCAAATAAATTAAAATTATTATCACTATAACATAAATGCAAAATTGTTGTTTACAGTAATATATTTCGTAGTTCTATCTGCAAAACTCGAAAAATCATAAAAATAAAGATATTATATGCTTAGCTCAAATATGTCATATCAGCTGTGAAAGTCCCAAAGGTTACACTGTAATAGAGGTGGAGATAAGGGTTGAATTGATAAGGGGATTGCCAACTTAGTTCTTTTATCTCAAGCATTGAAAAATTTAAAAATGATAAAATATTCTTCCAAAGAGTGTTTAACAAGAGTTTTCATCGATGGTTATTTTCAAACTTTTAGAAGCCTCGTAAATTCTTTTCATTCAATGTACCACGAGCTTTGCGTGTCTAACGATTAAGGGTTGCAATATACACACGGATGCCGAATTTCGTGGTTACATTTACACGCTAATAGAAATATTAGGATTGCCATTGACGAACAGTGACGAAACTAAGTGTCCTTCAGGTAAATAACGTACCTCAATGAATATATAGAACTTTAATTTCTAAGCCTTTTTTATGTGTAACTGAATAATGGAATTGTCTCATCAGACGGGACCAAATGGAATATGATTTCATTAGACAAATTGTCAATACCACTGACAAGAAAGTCTCATCTTAAATATTAATAATTTAAATTGAATATGTTTCCGTATTTGCCGTCAGACCCTATCAAAATTTAGTTTGGCAAAAAAAATAAATAATAAAAAATACATTCACATAATTTCAATAAAACTTAGAAGCTACATTACTAAGCCCACATGATCTGTGGAGCAATATAAAACTTCACATTTAAAGTAAAAATAATACATTAGAAGAAGAAAAACAATAACTTTACAAATAACTCCGCAGTATTACGTGAGAAATTGCATCAAGCAGCTTCTTTTAGCAGATTTCTCCTAACGGAAATCAGCTCTAGCGGCCGCAATTTTTGTTTGATCGTTACCAAACTCGATATTTAAATGTTTTATGTAAAAATAATCGAGTTCTTTAACGGCTAACATCGGACAAGTGGAAGTGGGGGTTTAAAGGGGGAGAATTTTCGTAAATTCTAAATATCTCCGTTGTTATATGTCGAACCGAAATATTGTATAGAATCAATCTTATTGAAAATGTGATTTTCTAAATATATTGTTATATACAAGTTTTCTCTAAATTGAATATTAACCGTGATATTTCCATATTTTTGTTTTCGGCCATCAATAAACCCCCACTCCTACTCATGCAATATTAACAAAAAGTAGTTATATTATGAAACACTTTATTTTAATCCCAAATATTGTTCTCATTGAAATTTTACATTTTGAGATAAACGCAAATACGTGAGGCTCGTGGGAAATCTGCTTAGTTAACCAAGCAAGCCCCTGCGTGACGGACTTTTCGGTGTCTGGTGTGTCAATTCGCTAAGGACATAACATGCTGATTATCATAGATGCAGCACACCTGGCATAATGCTGGACGGGTCTCAGATAGTTTGAAATCCTGATGCCAAGGTGATAACTCCACACACACTCTATATTTCTTTTATTATTGTATATATTCCATTATATATTTTATATTATTATTCCTATGAGTTACATCGTTATATATAAACAAATTAAGAATAATCTCCCAAGTAAGGCTTACTGGCGACAGGTTTTAAAGGGTAAGCCTAAATAAATCGTTCATTCAGATTAAGCCCACTTCCTCCTGTCCACTGTGTAATAGTAATGAACTTGACAACATGAAAAACTTTTTCAACTCATAGGAACAGCCGAATCCACAGGGAATTGGAGGTTGCTCCTATTTCAGTTCATCTTCAACAACTTGGAATGAAGTATCATGGCAGTCTTCCGATGTCAAGTAGAGCAACTCATTATAATTTAGGTGCAATGACTGAAGGACGACTACGTCCGAAGTTGCACCAAAATCTCTTAATTTCGTAACAAATCTTGTATAATAAAATCGATTTGTGTATAATACTTATGTATTGGTCCAAATAAATTTTCTTTCTTCTTCCTTTCAACTCATGGTCTATTTTAACACCAACACGGCAGCTGTTTATCTAGAAATATATAACGAAAAAATGACAACACCAATTTTTAGTTACTAGCTAGAATTGTATAGATTATTTATTTATTTAGATTTACTTATGGCTTTTTATTCAAACGCCATTTTGTTTTTAACTAGGAAGCGAACTGCTTACTTCAAGACGTAAGATCTTTTAAGCAATACATTTTCTATCCATCTAAGTAAAATCGTTATGAGCTTTTACTCTAATTTTCGTTTTGTTTGGATTAAGAGTATGTTAAATACCGAAACAGTGTCCTCCCAGGTCTCGGAGTATTTTTTTAAGCTCGTTGGCTGAATCGGCTAATATGATAGTGTCATCCATGTACAGTAATCGTAGTATTTGTCACAAAACGAGAATATTAGGAAATAAACCATTTTGCACATCATTTACGTATTATTTCAATTAGTTCGAAAAAATATGTAGATAGGTAAGAGAACAATTTTGAATAGACTCATAGCTGTAGCTATCTTAAGAGCACTCACTCATTTATTTTGGAATTAATTTTCAATTTTTGAAGTTTGTTATTTCGATTGGAGGAAAATCCCGGTAGAGGGGATAATTGGGCTGATAGGTGAATAGGACGGTGGGTAGTGGAAACATGTGAAATAGAAAATGGCCACAGCTCGCATGAGAGGAGAGGAGGGTGTAAAAGTTGGCATTGTCCCTAGACAAAGGGTGAGCAGGGTCCTTCAGATCGGACGAGAACACTTATCCCAAACCCCTCTCGCTCTTTCCCCAAAAATAATTTTAACCCTCCATATCCAATTCTCTCGCTACACCCCACTCTTATTATTTTGTGTAACATGAGCCTCTTTTCATAACAAAACAATGGGCTTTGTTATGATCTGACGAGATTATTGGACATATCCCCCATGTTCTTCCCATTAATAACAGACATCTGTCATATTCAAAAAAAAAAAAAAATGATAAAATGTGTGCTTTATATAAGAATTGCAAAGCCAATGATGTTAAATTTTTCATCCTCGGCATACTAGATTTATAAAAAATAAATGAATTGTACTCATAAAACCAACTTATACTAAGTTCATTTATGCTTAGTCCATTTATTAGTTATTGTTATTAGCAGATTTCCCTTGAGGGATTTTCGAAATTTTTCTTCAAATGTCCACCGACCCTACCTAGGAGAAGACGAAAATGAGGTATGCTCAAAATTGTATATATAAATAGATAGATAGATAGATAGATAGATAGATAGATAGATAGATAGATAGATCAATATATTTGTCTGTTACCGCTCTAGCGGTCGTAATTTTTATCTTATCGTTACCAAACATGATATATAATCGTTTTATGTAAAAAGAAAAATCAAGTTCGTTAACAGCTAATATCGGACAATGGGCAGGGGGGTTTAGAGGGGAGAATTTCGAAAATTCTTAATATCTCCGTTACTCGGAATAATCCGGCGTCGGATCGGAAAGTTGTATAAAACCAATCTTATCGCAAATTTAATGTTCTATAAATGTTGTTATGTACATTTTTTCACTATCTTCATTCTTAACCGAGATATTTGCATTTTTTAGTTTTTGGTTTTCAGTAAACCCCCACTCATATTCATCTCATATTAACCATATCCTATTATGTTATGAAGCACTTTATTTGACGTCTAAATATTGTTATCATTGAATTAATACGTTTTGAGATAAATGCAAATACGTAACGTACATGGTAAATCTGCTTAGTTAACGCAGCCCCTGCGTGACAGACTTTTACGTCCACTTTGTGCTAAAAGGCTAATTGGGGCACGTTATCTATAGGTTACTGCCCTTATCTATAGGGTGAGAGTAAAGATTTGATTTAATTAGTTCTTCACCAAAATAAAATCCTATTGCCCAGGTGAAAATGGTATTCGACACTAGGATTACCAAGTAAAACCACCGCCGACATGGCTAACCTCAAACTTTTATAGGTTATAACTTTGAAACTTAGTTAACCCTTTAACAGCTAAGGAGGCGGGCGGAGAGTTGCAGCCAGTAGCTGAGGAGAGCCAGCGGGCTATCACCCTCCCAAGCTAAGGGGTCCGCAGCTACCTCCTTCAATACCTCATTCCCTTTTCCGACTATTTCTTAATGTTTTATTTTTTTTGTATGGTTCTGTAATACCTATATCATTATTTCAATAAATTAAAATGCTATTGTAATGAAAGATTACGTGATTTATGAAGGAAATATTGAACATGATTGTGATGCTTGTATTATCTTTTATATATTTTTTTTATTTGAAGTAATATTTTAATAATTTACCTTCTTTTTTTTAATTTGAAGTTATATTTTAATTATTTACCAATATACAATAGCAGGTAGAAAAGGGGTGGGTTGGGTTTTCCAAGGAGGGAACAAAGACTCCACAGTTACGGGATCAGAACAAATATTTCCCTATAGAGACACCCCTGCAGCCTAGCGGCCGCTAGAAATATTTATTAACTCTCCGAGGGTCCGCTAGGATGTACCACAGTCGGGAAGAGTTATATCGCCTGGAGCTGGGAGCGGTAAAACAGTGGGAAATCGGTGACGAGATATCTCGTCCTGCGCGAGGAGGTAGCGGGCAGGCTGGGACGAGTTATCTCGTCTGGAGCTAGTGGGGTTCGTCTCCCTCCGACGAGATATCTCGTCTGGAGCTAGTGGGGTTCGTCTCCCTCCGACGAGATATCTCGTCTGGAGCTAGTGGGGTTCGTCTCCCTCCGACGAGATATCTCGTCTGGAGCTAGTGGGGTTCGTCTCCCTCCGACGAGATATCTCGTCTGGAGCTAGTGGGGTTCGTCTCCCTCCTACGAGATATCTCGTCTGGAGCTAGTGGGGTTCGTCTCCCTCCGACGAGATAGCTCGTCTGGAGCTCGTGGGGTTCGTCTCCCTCCGACGAGATATCTCGTCTGGAGCTAGTGGTGTTCGTCTCCCTCCGACGAGATATCTCGTCTGGAGCTAGTGGGGTTCGTCTCCCTCCGACGAGATATCTCGTCTGGAGCTCGTGGGGTTCGTCTCCCTCCGAGGAGATATCTCGTCTGGAGCTAGTGGGGTTCGTCTCCCTCCGACGAGATATCTCGTCCTGCGCGAGGAGGTAGCGGGCAGGCTGGGACGCGTTATGTCGTCTGGAGCTGGTGGGGTTCGTCTCCCTCCGACGAGATATCTCGTCTGGAGCTCGTGGGGTTCGTCTCCCTCCAACGAGATATCTCGTCTGGAGCTAGTGGGGTTCGTCTCCCTCCGACGAGATATCTCGTCAGATATCTCGTCTGGAGCGCGTGGGGTTCGTCTCCCTCCGACGAGATATCTCGTCTGGAACTAGTGGGGTTCGTCTCCCTCCAACGAGATATCTCGTCTGGAGCTAGTGGGGTTCGTCTCCCTCCGACGAGATATCTCGTCTGGAACTAGTGGGGTTCGTCTCCCTCCAACGAGATATCTCGTCTGGAGCTAGTGGGGTTCGTCTCCCTCCGACGAGATATCTCGTCCTGCGCGAGGAGGTAGCGGGCAGGCGGGGACGAGTTATCTCGTCTGGAGCTGGTGGGGTTCGTCTCCCTCCGACGAGATATCTCGTCTGGAGCTGTTAAAGGGTTAAAGACCCAACACACCCTTAGTTTGAACAAATATGTTGTAACCATTAATATTCGCGGAAACGTCTGTTAGTTAGTCGGGACATAAGCGAGCATGTGCAGCGTTCCGCTGGAGTATTTAGACAATAATACCCATCCTACTTTGAGTCTTCCTGTGCATTTAGCCATGTTAACACCTACCGCTTGCGTCTTCACCTTATACTTGAATACCTAGGTATACTTGAAACTGTGAATGCTTGAGAACGAAAAGGTTGGTATATTATAAGGTATTCCTCTTGGTGGTCCTCCCTATACAAACAATATGTGTATAGACATGTTTGCCTGATTTAGGGTCACCTTTATTATTGGCGAATTCTTACTGTCTATTGGTAAACGAACACAATATAAAAATTAGCAAAAAAGTACAAAACTAACAAAGTACAAACATTGCACTAATAAAGCCGCAAATCCTCAGTTGTCAAATGGATAAACAATGAATGATGAACATCCATGATGAATGGGCGATCTCTTGGTGGAGATGAGGCTTGGTGTACAGGGAATAATGGCCCAGGCCTACGCATGATGAGACCTTGAAAACCGAGATTACATGAACAGGAAATGGAACTAGGAAGGTGGAAGTCATTACTTCCCCATAACAGAATGGCTTCGTTGTAGTCTAATGCAGAGTGAAGGAAAAGGGAAAACGGATAAAAAAGAGGAAGAGAAGAAATCATTTTGTTCTTTCAGCGTAAGAGCCCACTACGCTATTAAGAGTTAAGAGCCCTACGAGATGACAGTGTAACATTAACGGAATCACAGGAACAGAACCGACAATAGCCGGATCTCATCTCGTCCGTTATCCGCACACACTTCAACAATAAATAACTCCTCTAAACATTGAATTAGCGTAAAAACGTGAATAACAGAACATTACATTTGCAATAAGATTGGTTCTATACAATTTTTCGATCGACGTATAATAACGGAGATATTAAGAGTTTTAGGTGAACACACTCTTCTGAGTTAAAGGTCCTTTTTAGTACTGCCTTGAACATCGCAGAATTGTTACTATAAGTGACATCTATATTTTATCTATTTGTTGAGGAGCCATTAGTGCGAAAACGAAGAATAAAGTTTTTGGAAGCTGTATTCTCCCAGTGGTATCCTATGGTGCCAGACATGGTCTTTGACAAGAGTAAAGGAGAACCAACTATTAATTTTGCAGCAATTGCGACCACTCCTTAGAGCGGAGCATTTTGAATACAAGTAGGAACGAGCGGGTGAGGTGCTCAGTATTGAGGGAAAGGATTGGACTGGTGGTGATGCACTGCAAGAAGCTGAAGTGGAAATGGGCAGGGCATGGTCTACGACAGCAGGATGGCCGGTGGTCTTTGGCAATGGCAGAATGGGCACCGTAAGGAGGAAGAGGAAGGTGGACAGGCAAAGGAGAAGATGGATGGACTCTTTCAAAATAACTGTAGACCCGAATGGTAGCGATTGGCAAGAGATGCGACAACAATGAGAAAGAAATGGTTTGGGATCATTGCGAACCCAGCTTTCCAGTAGGTTTGGCCACCCAGGATATAGTGTAGACCAGTATTTTCACTCCTTGGACACATTTCGTTAGTTGAGTTGAGGATGTAGTCTTCAAGTATCTTAATGAAGGGTAGAATTGGTTGAAAGAGTGTAGTTAGTGCTTTAGTATTGTCCGCCTCAGTAGATGATTGGTTAATACCATTTAATGTGAAATAACAATTAGATATCTCACAGGGACTATCGGTTGCCTAAATATCATCAGAGAAATCTCAAATTTTACGAGTCATCTCAAACCTTCCTCTTCATACGTAAAAAGAATTTATCACAATTTAATATTAATACGTCACTTGAAGTTACTTCTCTTAAGAAAACAACCTCGTTTGTGATGGTCTGATAAGAATATTGGAATCCATCTCTTTCTAGGTCTTTTTCTCGGCATGAATAAGAGGGAACTGTCAGATTGGATAAAGAAATTTCTAATAAAAATGCATGAATGAACGAATAATAAGAAAAGAAATTCGTAGGATATCTTCTTATTTCCTTTCTTCTTAAATAACTTAGACGGATCCCTGTATAACAAACACACCTTATTATTTTAGAGTGTTGCTTTTTCTGCCCTTTTTCTCAATAAAAAGCTACATAAGAGTAGTTTGTTCCATACATTATATCAACAGTCATGTAGATCTGTGAAACGTGTAATGGAGTCTGGTGTGAAACATGTTATACTCGTACCAAGGCAGCGGAAGCAGATATTTCACAATTATAGGTTATTTAACTTAATAATCACAGATATAACCATTGCTTTAATAACATCGAGGTTCTGATTATCAAGAAATCGTTTAGATTAACCACAAAACTCGTTTAATTGTCAAAAAAATGTCAAGCTCATTATTAGCAAAACAAATAAATATATTTATTTTTTATTTGGAATATCCTTCTCATCTTTCGAGATTCGTACGTCATTGTCTGAGCAGTTGAAACTAATCAGATGCAAATCTACTTGATAAATGGTATATAAACATAATAGTGAAAATACGTAAACATATTATTTTCTTTTTCGTTTCCAGAATAATCGTATATATACTTTGCTACAGAAGACCCACGTCTTAAATTGTCGGAAAGTTTTGCGTTCTGGGTCAAAAACAAACATTTTTTCCCTGTTTCAGTACATGTTATTTATTTTCATCTCTTCTCAAACCAGTTTCGAACTGTTATTGTGGCTCCATAGCAAGAACCCCAAGACAGCCAAGTTTTATATTTGTTAACTCTAAAAATATTATATAAATATATACATTTGTAACTTCAGCCTGTACATGGATCTTCTTTAAATTTGAAATTAAGTCACGACACCTTTTAGTTTCACATAAAATTGAAAAATCAATCATTTTTAGCCTGTGTCAGTTTGTTTGTTTTTCCTATATTTACGTCTAAACGGCTGAACCGAGTTCGGCGATATTTCATGCGTATTACAGAAAACCAGCTTTAGCCTATACTAATATCTTCATAGACGAACAGGAGTGAGGGGTTGTAAAAGAGAAACAAATAACAATAGTGGACAGTTTCCTTTTTGTTTGTTCCCAAACACGTGCATAACTAGATTTTTTTTATTTTGTTATTTAGAGTAACGTTTGTTAGATACATTCATGTTGCAAATTTCTCCTTACCTTGATGATACTGAAGAATTGTAAAGGGTCTTTTTTATTTATTATAAAAATATTATGAATTTTGTCCTTCAAAATTTGTAGATCTTTTGCATAAGAACGGAGATATATCTGGCTTTCAAATGAAACAAGTTTTAATGAAGTTCAGGTAAAACATTTTGTATATTCAATTTAATGAATATCCATTCTCATTTAAAACTCAATATTGTTACGTGTATTACAAAAATAATAATACGTTGATTATTATAGTTCTTTTGGACTGCAAAATTAAACTAGCTTTAGAGTTTTTATCACTGCACAATTTATTTGACAATGCAATAAATTATTCTTAACTAATACTCACACTTGATAACTTCACTTTTTATTGCACAGCACAATTGCTCACGATCACGCGAATGGCTGAACATCACAAAACACGGCACTGCACTGATCTTCACATAAACACTGTACTGCACTGAAATTAAAATGAGCTGTTCACTAAAGCTGCATTGTTATTCACTAAACGAGAACTGAGAACAAACTAACTGACGGGCGAGCTGGGTAACTTTTATAGATGTGCGAAGAGATCAAACGAAAAGAGAACTGGCGAGTGTCGCCGAGAGCATTCCTGGCGCCAACGGTCGGTTCCTTTCATCTACTTCGTACTTCTTAAATACGTGATTAACACTGCGTAATTTTTCTAGTGCACAGTTTTCGCAACAATATGTTTACTGATGTTTATCAATTTCAAGAATACAAAGATTTGCTTATAAGCTAAAATAAAGTGTGATCTGTCACTATGGTACTCTATTTCATAATGGTTGATTTGCCATACAGATCGATTAATAACTTGGGTGAAGGTATGACTAGATTTTCATATTTGTTTTTATTATATGGAGAGCAAAATAACTGCATCCAAGCTTGAAACCCTTCATGTTCAATAATTACTATCACTAACAGATTTGGTCTTCAATTTAACACTTACTGAGACAAATTCGTTCTTGCAAACCATTAGCTAAGAAAGTTTGAGCTATTTTTGCCTCCAAAGTTCCAGATAATGACTAATGAGTACACCAAGCAAACTAATAAAAACTGTGAGCAACCAATTGTGTTCTTAATTCTGCCGACAGTGGCTGCCATTAATCAATAGAAAGGAAGGCCTGGAGTGTCACTTCTACAATAGGAAACTCTCATTTGCTTCAAGAAGATGAAAAAAAAAAGTAATTAATAATAAATATTCAATGAAGGCAAGTTTTTGTAGGTGTGGAAAGAGTTTTTATTTTTTAATAACGGATTATGGATTAGGCTGGTTGAGTGAATTAATTAGATTCTGGCTATAACACCTCTTGAAAGGTTCTCCTCTTAACTCAGTATATTTAGAACAATAGCATACTAATTTTTCTATTGCTCTAAATACCTATTTTTTTAATATATTTTGCACCCCCTTGCCAGACACCACTCCACATACTCGTAAAAAATGTTAAAAAGTTGCAAATGACCAAATATGACTGGTTCCTTACAATGAACTGGCATGGACGATAATAAATAAAGCAAATGACTGATCGTCACAATGAAATATCATTTGCTATTAATAAAGAACGTAAATTTACTTTTTACCACTGAGTTGACGGCTATAAGCGAAGCTATAAACGATATAGAAAAAATGCAACAAGAATCATTCGTAATCGCTACTGACTCATACAGCTCGCTTCAAAGTCTTGCCAACCCGAAGTCACGATGTTACCTCACAGTAAAAGGTCAAATACAAAGCTCAGAAAAACACATATCACTTGTTTGGGTTCCCTCACATTTTCCACACGGAGGGAAATGAAATGGCGGATTTGAAAGCTCGTAGTGCTCGAGAAGATGGAACTACATTAACCATCTCCCCAGATGATTGGAAGCGAGAGTTTCAAAAGCTCATATTTCAAAGGTGTAAGTAAGACTGGTCAAAAAAAAACACGACAATAAATTGCGACAAATCAAAGAAATTACTGAGCGTTGGAATACTGCAAGTAGAAAAATCCGAAAAGAGGAGGTTCGGATCTTAGTATCTCACATCTTCTCCTTAATTGTAAAAATACTATCTTCCAAGAAGAGCTTTGATCCTTAAACCGAACCTAAGAGAACTTCTTAGAGACGATGAAGAAGACATAAAAAGGCTTTTTGCTTTTTTTACTGAAACTCGTTTGTTCCAAGAAATATAGATCCATCTACTGCTAATGACAATAGTAGATGCGGTATATTGTAATAATATAAAATAAATAAAGCAACGAAATTCTATTCTCATGCTGCCCGCTTTATCTTTCCATGTTTTAACTAGAAAATGTTGATATTCACTGATTATTTTATGTTAAGTGATACTGATAAGAAATGTATGTAAATATATGAACTGTTCACATTGGGCTCATGTCGAATAAGGATTATATACTAACAGATTATCAAATATTTAACAGTAATTTGAAAAAGCCTATGAAGTCTCGTGGAAAAAGACAACACACATTTCCCTCGCCTCAATGTCACAGCCCCTTTTCTGAAGCAAGTGAGGCAGGTGGTCCAGGAAGAAAAATTCCCGGATTCCAAATCCCTTGTGGACTTGTACAAATCCTGAATTCTGTCGAAATTTTTCCAGTTTCACTTTATTTTAAGGAATTATTTCTTGACCTCACAGCAAAGCCAGTCAGACGTGTCTAAGCCAAAGTACAAACCTGACATGGAACTTGAGTCCAAATACATTCCACTGCAGGACCTCTCAAAGGAGTTGCTTAGCAGGGCGTTTTCTAATTCATGACTTAGGTTAAATACCAACTTAGTGGCACAACAATCTCCGTCAAAAGCGGTCCATCCTCGTGTTTCACTCGTCCCTTTTAGCACTCAACTAACGTTATCATGAATTTCCCAACAATAATCTCTGCCTTTATCATTTATTTTTATATTTTTTTAAAACTACCCTAGTTCACTTTTAGGATGTTTTTCCTTTCTCGATAACACGTTCTGATTGAACGTTTCTTTTAGCCGATTTTCCTTTGGGGAAAACAGCTATTCAAGTTGTACTCACGATGGGATTTTCGAAAAATTTCTTCAAATGTCCATCCTACACTGAATACAACGAAAATGAGATCCTTATATATATTTATATATATATATATATATATATACACACACACACACACACACACACACACACACACACACACACACACACACATAAATAGTATGTTAACGCTCTAGCGGTCACAACTTTTGGCCGCTCTCTGGCCGTTACCCGATATTTAAACGTTTTATATAAAAATGAAGAACAAGTTCGTTAACGGCTAAAATCGGACCAGTGGGAGAGAAGGTTTAGAGGGGTACTTTCGAATATTGTTATATAGGTACATTTATTTTCTATCTTGAATATTAACGAGATATTTGCATTTTTTAGTTTTTAGCCTTTAGCAAGCCCCCGCGTCTAATCATGTCACATAAACAATAGTCTGTTAAATAATAAACCATTAGTAGCTTAAATACTAAATATTGTTTTCAAGTGACTTTTATTGTACGAGATACTTGCAAATATGTTCTGTTGATCGCCCCTCCCCCTCTCGTCTTAAGTTCTTAAGATACTAAAATTTGAGTGATAGAGATAAAAATTATTCGAATTTATTATAAGTAATAAAATTAATACGTTATATTCAGATATATTTCATTAAATGTTTTTGTTCTGGACTAGAATATTTCTATCTATCTGTTCAGCTCTGATAGGTTGGCAGACCTGTTTGTTTACAATTCATACGCTTTCCGTTAGGAGTTTATTAAAATTGACTGAGATATTTCTCATTACTGTTTGTATTTATTCAGTTAATATACAGGGTGGTGTCACCAGTTTGTAGATTTATTTATTGTAAAACTTCTGGTGGGAAATCTGCTTAGCTTCCTCAGCTCCTGCATGACGTACTTTTTATAAGATCGGGGCATTCTGGAATTATTACTTCAAGGAAAGGTTGATCATGTTTGCGTACCTTAGGTTCCAAGCCGTCTCGTAAAATACACTGTTTCTAAAACATCAAAACCTTCTCTATTGTTATAGTATGCTCAACATCCATTAGCGTAGTTTCATTTCTGGTAACAGAACTCTTCATGAAGATGAATTCCTTTAGAATCTATAAACTATATTAATGAATGGTGGACTAAAACAATTCAAATTACATTTTGTTTCCTTTCATGATTCCCCTTAGTAGATATCCCAAAAATGAATAGTTGTCAATAGGTTTCATTTCAATTAGTGTTTTTCTTAGTCATTGTCCTTATCACATTAACCATCTCATTCGGTTTTTGATAATTAGAAAATTCATTCTTCTGAAAGAAATGAGAAAGAAATATGGACAAAAAAGAAGTCTACACTGTATTTCATCACAGTTATCGAAAAATAATGAGAAAATCTTCCAAAAGTCATTGGGTTCTTGAAAACCGCAAACTAAAAGGTTTTAGTGGTTAGGGCATCGTTTGGACTAAGCACATATTTTTAGGAAAACCAATAGCTCCGGTTTTATAGGTTGGGTTCTATCGCCTGACAATTTTCCATTCTAATAAATTCCTCTAAACCTTCCTTAATCCAGCCCTTAATCTCCACTGTCCTCTAGAAGCAGCATTATCATAGCTTTTTTTCTTCTCTTAGTACATTTAACTTTGAAGTTAATTATGGGCTCACATATATTGTTAAGAACAGAATGTTTGCTGGATTAGAACTCTCCGTGAGAAAATTAAAGAAAGTTTTCTCTTTATTTGGAGTCGTTTATTACTCTGTGAGCTTATTGATGTTTCCATTTCATTATTGTAGCAGTCGTCTCCTACGAAGGGGAATGTCTAAATTCTGAATTGTATGAGGAAGTCAAACAATGACAGAAAAGTTTCACAATACTCCAATTTCGACATTAGGTCCTGACAAATTACTGATCATTGTTGTATAATTTCTCCCTTATTATTGTATATCAATTGTTAAACCGTCGGCAATCGTAATTATAAAGACTATTTGTTCCTTACAAATATTTAAGTTCGAATATAATTTTAATTATTCCACATCTGTTTGAGCACATTTCACTTAGGGGAAATCAGCTATTGAGGAGCGATTTTCGAAAAATTTCTTCAAATGTCCATCGATCCTACCCAGGAGATGACGAAAAGGAGGTTCAAAACTATATTCATATATATACATTTATTTATTTATTTGTCCGTTTATGCTCTAGTGGTCGCAATTTTTGATTACCAAACTTGATATGTTATCGTTGTATGTAAAAAGAAAGATGAAGTTCGTTAACGGCTAAAATCGGAACTCGGAGAAATGGGGGGGGAGGTTTAAAGGGAAATTTACAGAAACCTCCGTTATTATACATTGGATCGAAACATAGTATAGAACAAATCTTAAAAGTTGTTATAAGCGCATTTGCTCTATCATGATTATTAAGCAAGATACTTGCATTTTTTAGCTTTGATCCTCAGTAAACCCCCACCCCTACTGATTTCATATTAACATTATTATTATTATTTATTAACGTCCACGTTTTGCAACAAAGGCTAATTGGGACGGGTTATCTACAGGTTACCACCCATTTCTAACCAGGGTGGGACTTAGGATGTTAGTTAATGAATTCCGTCACTAAATAATTTCCTTTTCCAATCGAGAATCAAACTCGCCACTTTAGGTTTACCATGTGAGATTAAGGTACGCTTTAACTCACACGGCTAACCTGAGCCCCTTTTCAAATATTTAAGTTCGAATATAATTTTAATTATTCTACATCTGTTTTACCAGATTTCCCTTGAGGGAAATCAGTTATTGAGATCGTACTCATGACGCGATTTTCGAAAGATTTCTTCAAATGTCCATCGACCCAATCCAGGAGATTACGAAAGTGAGGATTGTTCAAAACTACATATATATATATATATATATATATATCCGTTAAGATAAGATTAAGATTAAGATCGTTAATGGCCGAAATCGCACTAGAGAGAGGGGGGGGGTTTAGGATGGGGGGGATTTGTGAAAATTCAAAATATCTCCGTTATTATGCATCGGATCGAAAAATTGTACAGAACTAATCTTATTGCACATTAAATTTACTATAAATAATGTTATATACATTTATTCTCTATCATGAATATTAACCGAGATATTTGCATTTTTATGAAGTCTTTGGTCGGGTATATTTTGGATTAGGTCGGTCATTTTCGTCATTGTTCGGCCCAGGTGGAAGCTTCTTCTAACGTTACCTTTGTTACTTTGTGAGATTTATGCAAATACGTTCTGTTCATCCGCACTTCCCCTTCTTTAGTTCTTGGACTACTAAAATTTGAGATATTAAAATATAAATTACTAGCTCAGATACCCGGCTTCGCCCGGGAATTCATTTAATGAGGAATGGTGTTGGTTTTTTTAAGCAGGCTTTACATTGAACAATATTTTGACATTTACCCCGTCCAGTGTTTAGGATTGATACCCGTCGTTGCCGGTGATTTGCTAATAATAGAATTATTTGTTCGATAATTCTTCACAGTCTTCGATATTTTTATATTTCCCGTTTCTTATACATGTAAATATGGTGAATTTTTTATTTCAGGCCTCCCTTATATCTCCCCTCCCCGTTCGAACCTAAAAATTTTAATATAACTTATAATCATGGAAGAATTAATGCTAATTGACATACCGAGTTTTGTTAAGTTCGGTTCAGCCGTTAGTGCCCGCTAAAGTTTTTAACGTATAAACTCATTTATACATAGGTATACGACAAAAGCGTATATAACAAAAAGTTACTCCAAATAACAAAATAAACAACTTTTGTTAAGTTTTTTATTTGCGGAAAAACCAATAGGAAACGAAATATCGCTATTTTTAATTTCAGGCTTCCCTTATAACCCCCACTCCTGCCCGTACATAGAAATATTGGTATGGCTTATTATAATGAAGGCCTCACTGCTAATACACATAGCGAGTTTTATTTAGTTCGGTTGATTCTTTTTTGGCAAATAATATTGTTGACTCCCGCTATAATTTTTAGCGTATAACTCATTTATAATTCGGTATACGACAAAAGTCTGTGTAACAAAAATTACTCAAAAAAACATAATAAACAACTTTTGTTTTGTCCATATTGGCCGAAAAAGCAATAGGAAACAAAATATCGATATTTTAATTTCAGGCTTCCCTTATAACCCCCACTCCTGTTCGTCTCAGAGAAAATTAATATAGCCTAAAGTCTAAGTTCGGTTAGTTGTAATCTACATTAAGCTTCATAAAATTCGGTTCAGCCATTTATGCGTGAAAAGGTAACAAACAAACAAACAAACAAACATACACGAAAAGAAACAAAATGCAGATATGGTGTCTATGACATGTGAAACGAAAAGTTATCGTGAAATTTCGCGAAAAAAATCAATGTACAGACAGAGGTTACAATTTTATATATATATAGATTCAGAAGCCGCTTCAGTTGGGAATTTATTTTAATTATCTGAAAGATTTTTCATTACTGTTTGTATTTAATCACGGTGGTGTTGTGATACCAGTATGAAGATTTCTCTATTGTAAAACTTCACATGGGAAATCTGCTTAGTTTACGCAGCCCCTGCGTGACGGACTTTTTATTATTTGATCGTTACCAAACTCGATATTTAGTCGTCTTATGTAAAAAAAAGATCAAGTTCGTTAAGGGGGAGGGGGGTTTAGCGGAGGGGGAGAATTTTGAAAATATTCCGTATATCTCTACTATAAGTCAGATAGAAAAATTGTATAAAATAAATCGTATTGCAAATTAAATGTTCTATAAATATTGTTATAGACATGTATTCTCTATCTTGAATATTAACCGAGATATTTGCAATTTTCAGTTTTGAGCCATCAGTAAACCGCCATTTCTACTAGTGTTACATAAACAATACTCTGTTATATAATAAATCACATTATTCAAAGCCAAATATTGTTTTCATGGAACTTAAATACCAAATATTGTTTTCATGGAACTTTTACTTTGTGAGATATATGCATATACGTTCTGTTCGATTACTAAAATTTGAGTGATTGAAATAAAACTGATTCTGATTCATTACAAATTACAGCACTAGCTTTAGTAAATTGTTTTCAATGAAACTAATATTTATTTTTTTGTAAAGGCTAGACGTGCCTAAAATTCAACGCCCAATTATCGTACGAGGAGACATGGAATTTAAAATAAATAATTCTATACGTATTGAGAGAAAAGAGTGGAGCCATTCCATGTTTTTCCTCTTATATTTTCCGTTTAGAAAGGTTCTTGGCCGTTGTAGGAAGCGGAATTTCAGCAACAAAGGGAGATAGTGGCTGGTAACCTTGAAACCTCGCCTGGGGCGGAACGGAGCATTTAGCAACCATTTCGCCGGGCAAGATTTAAACCGACTGCCTTTATAGACTAACCCCTTCCTACTTATTAGCCGAGGCAAATATTATAACGAAATATCTCTAGTCGAATACTTCTTATCGTCTAATATGAATTAAGCATTTCGAATGTCAACAATCTGCCTTTCTGCCCACTGTATCTCTAGATATTTTATGAAGAAAGGCTTTACCAAATAATTTATTTTTTTAGAACTGCAGATAATCGCTAAAATGGCGCAAACCAAAAAAGGCAGTCACGAAGAGGCTGCGTAAACTAAGCAGATTTCCCACGTGAAGGTTTACAATAGATAAATCTGCATACTGGTAACACCACCGTGAATATTAAGTGATAGATAGACAAATAGGGCTAAAGCCATTTTAGTCACCCCCTAGCCGCCATCTTCTTACGTCACTGTCCGACATCTTGTTTATCTTGTTTGTCTCCGCAGTCTAAGGATCCAACAAATTAGGTGAGTTAACAAAATTTAAGATAAAATTACCCCCCCCTCCCTGGTTTTAACCGCCGCTGGCGTATTTTGGAAATTTTAAAGTGTTAAAAAAGATAAAGTAAGAAAAACAAAACCCCCATCCTCGGTGTTAGAAAAACAAGATGGCCACCGTCATCATCGTGCGCCATCAAGGGAGGGACTAAAATGCACTTTCACCATAAATAGATTTTATTGGCTAGTATATACATATTTTAGCCTGAGTCTGGCCCATTTAGTGTTATTAATCCTACTAATAATATATATACGAGTACATTTGAACTTACTATAATTGGCGTAACTATGGCAGATTTCAGTTTGTAAACTTCTTTGAGCTCGATAGCCTATTATTGGTATTTTTCTAATTTTTGGGCATGGGATTCTCGAATATTCTCATCATTGGGCACTGCAATGTCAATAATATCAGCAGTCTTATTGATCTTGTCAATAATGAGAATATCCGGTTTGTTGTGGTGCACAGTATGGTCAGTTATCATCGCTTCGTCCCAATACATCTTTATATTATCATTTTCCAATAATTTTTGAGGACTATAGCGATAATGAGCGACCTTCCTGTCTACCATGGCGAATTTCTCTGCTAGAGCTCGATGGTATACTTTTGCCACGTTATTGTGCCTTTGTAAGTACTCGGATCCAGCAAGTATTTCACATCCAGCCGTAATATGTTGAATGAACTCATAAGCTTTACTTTTATTATTATTATTATTATTTGATTATATGGTAATAACTCATTAAATGATATATATTCTTCGTTATTTATTAACGTCCACTTTTTGCACCTAAGGCTAATTGGGTATATACATTGTAAAAATGTATTTAAACACAAGCATACATGTAATACGCCATGTGGTAATGGAGAATTTACTGAACTAAATAACTTATCATAGGGTTACTATGAGTAGAAAAATAAGATTAGACAGAAAGAGTTTCAGTCGAATTCGTTTAGAAGCCTTTGGTCATTAGTCGTAAATATTTGAAGGGCGTTAGTATATTAGGTTAATTTGTTTCACCTGTTCGTAGAGCCCTAATGGTTACTATTTGAGAAGGTTAGTTTAGTTGGGCAGTTTATCTGTGCCCTCCTGTAGAAAGGCGCCTTAATATTGTAGAAGACAGGACAGACACCCTTTGGGCTTTCAGCGATGAATTTTTAAAGGCCCGCTTTTCCCCACACTCCACTGTCAACCTTCGTTACAAACTTCTTTCAAACTTAAATAAAATCAAAATATAGCTGATCTCGTACACTTGCTGAAATTGACATTTTGCCAAAATTTATTACATCGCATTTAATACACATCGTTTTAAATAATAATCAATTTGTTTGAAAGATAAGAGGAACTAATTTATCACTGTAAGTACTAGATGAATAAAATTAATAGAATATATTATCTAGTCTATGAAAGTTCTATATGCGAAACTTTCTATGATTTACGTCATTTAAATTTCTGAGTTTTAGTATAATTCTCTCTGAACTTTTCCAAACTAAAAAACTAAAACTTCATCGTTACTAAGTGATATAACTATGATAAAGCCCTCTATCCCATTAAGAAAGTAATAAAATAACTTACTAGTACATAAATATAGAGTTACTTTATTGTTATCTCCATAATTTGTTTTGCCCTCCTCCGTGGCGCAGCTCTCTTTCCGCGAACAAATTAGAACAGATTTATGTCTCAAAAGTTATTTCTGAAAATTAGTAAAAGTAGCGTATCCCTTTACCCATTAATCAAGCTCTCATGATTTATGCAATTGTGTGATTGCAATATTAAAATTACTTTCATTCCAAGAACATTTTTTATTGTAGATCATGTATTTTATCTAGTTAGTTAATTTAGTTCTGTTGTGAATCAGAGTTCTTCGGGTCCCTTGTAGAAATATTATATGAAACACGTTTAAAAAGCACAAAAATAAATCTTTTCACTTTTAGTTCATGTAATTAAATTTATACATTTTTTTCTGCATTTAAATGTACAATTATGTCATTTATTTTTTGATAACTTATTTAGAAATGGAGTTCAAGTTAGCTATGGTAGTTAAAGCGTTGTTCATAAGTCCACATGGTAAACCTAGAGTGGCGAGGCCCATTCACGCATAGGTAATAGGAATTTATTCAGTGACAAACTCATAAAATAAAATCCACAGTTGTTTGGTAATAAGCACAATACATGCCAAAATATACACGTTGAATGTATAAATCTGTATACAACTTCCTCCAATGAAATAGGACAATTTGGTGGTGTTTATAATTAATATTTTGTTTTCTATTTCTGTTTTGTGTTCCATTTCTGATTTTCGTTTTAGTTCAGTTTTCCGTTCCAATTTTGTTTTCTATTTCTATTTTGCGTTCAATTTCTGTTTTTCGTTTTAGTTCTGTTTTCTGTTCTAATTTTGTTTCTATTTCTGTTTTGTGTTCCATCTCTGTTTTGTGTTGCATTTTTGGTTTTCGTATTCAATTTCTGTTTTGTTTTTAATTTCGTTTAAATTAATTTTGATTCGTTTTTTTTTTAATTTAATTTTATGCAGTTTTTTTTTCTGAACAACATCGCCACAGTTGGGAAGCTACAAATAAATAAATATAATTATTATCGAATCCTAAGCCACACGACAATCGGTGTGCTCAGTCATTGGTTACATAAGAATTTTACTGGTGACGGATGGACCAGACAATACTCACACACACACACACACACACACACACACACACACACACACACACACACACACACACACACACACACACACACACACACACACACACAAAACTCACAGTCCATTGCTGAACACAAATAATACTAATAAAACTTAAAGCAAACCCCATATTAAACTCCCAGTAATGAAGAGCGATTTGATCAGGAACCAATAATTCAAAGTTCATAGTTCTTTCAGTCATTCTATTAGCGCGTAGTGCTGTCTAGATTATGTTCAGAGCAACTACAGCCCGTACACAGCTTGGATATTTGGCTCAAATTAAATAGAAAATAATAACCATAGCATAATCGATCACAAGCACGAACACAGTCCGTTAAAATTACTGGTAAATATTTTTAAAGAGGGAAAAGATATTCTGTGTTAATGAATCTACGGAAAAAAATTTAAATGAAATTTCTTAGGAAAACACTCAACCAGAAAAAAAAGAAGTTAAAATTATACAGATTTTTTTTGCCTTTTATATTAGATGTATAATAAATTATTTTAAAAATAGCCAGTAAAACTAAAATCTCCAAATCAGTTTATGAATAACCAACGAGGTAATTTTGAGCCTTAAAAACTCTTAGCACTCTTATAATATCCTAATTATTTATTATTCAAGAGTCAGCAACGGTGGGATTTAGCTCCTTTTACGACCATGGCTTAAAAATAACTAAGAAAATAAGAATGTTTAAGAAGCTCTTTAACCAACCATGCCATTGAACACGAATTTCCAAAATTATATGATTTATTATGTTTTTATATGTTGCATTTATTGGGATATTAGATCCAAAAACTTCTAACATTATAATTCTTTAAGCACTGGCATATGGAAAGGGGTTTTTATTTTTCATAAAACATCTCAATTTCGGATACAGACGTAAATCATAGCATATGAACTCCTATGCGCAACAACTTACTCAAAACAAACTCATATACACACCTATACAAAAGCATAGACATATATATAATTTTATTTTAATTGCTGGTATGTGCAGTATTTATTAGAACGTTTAACTATTTTATATTAAACCTCCAGCTGTCGCTGTCTTAAAGTTACTTGAACGAGCGCGGGGACCACACATGTGTACTATTGTTTGGGCTTGGATTTCAATGGATTATACATTGTAGGATCTAATTTTAATAGTTTCAATGTTTATTTTAACAAGAAAGCAAAGCGTTAACGTTAATCTCACATGGTAAACCTAGAGCGGTGAGCGAGTTCGATTCCTGCAGAGGAATTTATTTATAAACGGAATTCATTAAATAAAATCCTTAGACCCACCCTTGCTTGAAAAGGTTTGTAACCTGTAGATAACCCGTCCCAATTAGCCTTAGTTGCAAAACGTGGACGTTAATAAATAATAAAAAAAACAAGAAATCAGAATTTATGTATTGTATTTTTTTAAAACATTAATGAATCCCTTATATTTTATGTAAAGTACGCCTAAAATAAAAACTTTTTATATTAAAAATGTAGGTAACCAATTTGAAAAATGTAGTACAAACACGAAGTCGGAATAAAATATAAATTAGTTTTAAAAATGGTTTACGCAATAAAACCTGGTAAAACAATGTCCGGCTGTCCATCGTGAATCACAAGACAAATTGTATAGTTCAATGTCCTATAAATGTCATAGAATTTCTCTCTGATTTGTTTTATTAACGGAGATATTTGCATTTTTGAAACTCCACCCTTCAGTAAACCCTTCTCCGTGAGTACGAATGTGGGCCTAATCATAATACAATATTAAGAAAAGCTGTTATACATATGAACCACTCTATTTGAAGCGAATAAATATTCTATCAAATGTTGTTTCCATTATTATTATTTATTAACGTCCACTTTTTGCAACTCAGGCTAATTGGGACGGGTTGTTTACAGGTTTCCACCCTTTTCTAGCCAGGGTGGGGCTTAGGATGTTATTTAATGAATTTCGTCATTAAATAATTACCTTTGCCCAGGCAAGAATCGAACTCGCCACTCTAGGATTACCATGTGAGATTAAAGGCAACGCTTTAACTCACATGGCTAACCTGACTCACGATTCGTGATTTTCTTACGTGTATTTTGGATGAGGGGGCACATAATCTTCTGACACGTCCATCGTGTTAATTAAAAATTTGTTTTTGTCCAGCCATTTGAAATAATATAGTAGTTGATATTCCTTAAGAGAAATCTACTAAAATGAAGGCAATAGTTCATAGATGACCAACGAGCATAGTGATCTCCAAAGTCAATTATTGTAGTATTATCGGTCTAACGGCGAATTTTATTGTTTCAGACTTCTGTACGCCTAATTCTACTTAACAGATTTTTACTTAAAATAGAGAATACATGGTAAGATGAGATTGGTAGTGTGTCATACCAGTTCGTAGGAAATTTTCTTAGTTTAGGAAGCTCCTGCGGAACGAACTTTTTTTTAGTTATATGATAAAACTTATAACGTACAGACATCACGCATTTCGTTTGAAATCTGAAAAACGAAAATCTTGGGTATTGCAATACTTACCTACAAAGAAGTAAAAATTATGAAAAGTTTATTCACTAAGATAAAGAAATAATGTTGTAAGCAGGCATAGATGACCAAAAAGAAAGAAGAGAAAGAGAAACTATTGCATAATGTAGCTCCAATTTCACTACAGGGCTTTTGATATTCGACTTAGCCACTAACAAAAATGAAAGAGCATGTTCAAGTTGTATATAAAGTAGGGTTAAAGAGTACTATAAATTTCCGTATCGAAAGTAATATTTTTATGATATTGTAGTATAATTATAATTTTCATGAGTGAGACATGAGAATTATAATACTGAAATTCACGTAAACTTATTAAAAACTTTAATAAATACCATCATTACGAACAACTAAAATATAAATAAAAAGTCCGTCACGGAGGGGCTGCGTAAACTAAGCAGATTTCCCACGTGAAGTTTAGTAGTAGATAAATATACATACTGGTAACACAACACCACCATGAAATAAATACAAACGGAAATAAGAAATGTTTCATCCAATTTCAATAAACTGCCGACAGGGGAGCGTTAGGTTAGAAATGTAAACAAACGGGTCTGCCGCCTCACACCGGAAAGAAAGACAATTACTGAAATATATCAGAATATAACATATTAATTTTATTGAGAACTATTTACAATATCTATGACTCTACTGGAGATCTTAATAATGAGTCAGAATAACTGTTATCTCAATAAATCAAATTTTAGTGGTCCAAAACCTTAAGACGGGGGGGGGGGGATCACCAGAAAATATTTGCAAGTATCTCGTATAATAAAGGTCTCTTCAATACTATTTTTGGTATTTAAACTTCGAATAATGTAATTTATTATGTAGCAGAGTATTGCTTATGTACCATGAGTAGAAGTGGCGGTTTACTGGTGGCTGAAAACTAAAAAATGCAAATATCTCGTTAATATTCAAGATATTGAATATACGGCATATAACAATATTTATAGTAAATTTAATTTGCAATAAGATTGATTCTATACAATCTTTCGATCCGAACTATGGTAACGGAGATATTAAGAATTTTCGAAATTCCTCCCCCCTAAACCCATTGTCCGATTTCAGCCGTTAACGAACTTTATCTTTCTTTTTGCATAAAACGCTTCTATATCGAGTTTAGTAACGATTAAACAGAAATTGCGACCGCTAGGGGTGTAATAAACAAATATAAATATATATATATATATATAATATATATATATATATATATATATATATATCTATATGAAGGGCCAGGGGGGAAAAAAGATGAAAGTCACTTTTTCGTCGATTTTAAGATATTAGCGCTATCAAGGAGTATTTTGAAGGAGTATTATCATCTGGTAGAACAACAAGAGGGAAAAAAGATGAGAATCGACCGAAATGTGCATGAAAAGATTCGGGGTAAGGGGGAAAATAGATGAATGTCACAAGCGATATTTTGCGATTCCTGTGATGGGCAGAATACAAATTAAACCCTAATTCGTTACCTCCATCATTTAGTGACTGAGAAGCATCGTTTCGACAGTGTTGAAGTATATTTTCCCATTCGAGGGCATTCATACCTCGAATGTGATAAAAACCTGCGTTACACCAACCAGCAGACTTAGGGTTGAGTTGCCCGATGAATGGAGGGATGTTATAAGAAATAGCAGAGAGAGGCCGTCGCCCTTTGCTCTGATCAACTGCCAGCAAGAACTTTTCAAGACATGGACAGAATACTTGAAGCCTATGTACTTGAAAAATTGTTCCTTTCCCACTAGGCCCGTGCGTTGTTTAAAGGTCATGAATGAACATTCTTCAACAATTTTTAACCGAAATGCTTTTTCTGGTTGTTATATCGACGCTAAAATCCTTTGGAAACCACCAAAAAGAGGGAAAAATGTAAGAAAACGTCCTGCTCCACGTAGACCTTTAACTAAACTGTATGATGGACCATTGCCGATTTCTCAACTAAAGTTCAACAACTTGCAACAACTAAAAAAGTTTTTGGTTAACCCTGCTGCGAAGGCATACTTTGAGAATTTGCCCAGCGTAAATCCAGCAGCTGTTCACGATGACAGCAAAGTTGTATACTTGGATTACCCAGATAAATAAATTTTCATAAAATGTTTTGTTCATTGTCAGTGAAATATAAGTTGTTCATTGTCAGTAAAATATAAGTTGTTCATTTTTTTCCACCTTCATCATTTCACTTAGGAGCTACATGGAACTGCTTATATTGATTACTAATATCTATTAGGAATTGATTCACTAAAAAAAAAAGGTATGATTATATTACAAAAGGAGTTAATAGTAATCAAACTTTGTTTTTCATTTTTCTCGAAATCACTTTTTGGTCACTTTCATCTTTTTTCCCCCTGATTATACTAAATAAATAAAATGTTTACTTGCTCGTCAAGTGATATACGATATCTACGTTTCAATACAACAGACCAAAACATTTCACGGAATATAATTTATAGATCTTTCCATTATTAAAAAAAAAAAATGTTCTCAAAGTGAGTTCAGGGAACGTTAAAATCAGGTTACTCAGAACACAGTTTTGTGGCTCCTCACAATTTATTTATAAAAAGCTTAGAGCTATTAGGACTGCCAGACTTGTAGCTCCCACCCCCTTGCTCCTCCTTACACTGATCCCTTCGGCCTTAGTGCATAAGCTGAGTTCTGCCCAGTAGAATCTCTCTAGGCACGTCCTTCTGACGTTAAATTTTGTGCTTTTGTAATTTTAATGTTTAGATAATAAGTAATAAATTATTCTATTTTAATTATAAATATGTTGTTAATAAAATATTTTAATGTATTCTTGTAACTTTCATAGTTATTAGACTATTTTTATATGCATGACCAATTATGTATATTTTTAAAATAGTTTTAGACCAAACTCCTTAATTAATGTGTTTTATTATTTGTAGCTCTGATGATAGTAATGTAAATTCCAGAAAGCGCTAAGCGGTTTTAAAAATAAATTGTGAGGAGATACAAACCTGTGTTCAGAATAACCTGATTCACCACCAGCAGAAAATAAAAATGAAGATTAAAATTGATAATTCCGTTAAAAACATCATAAAAATAGCTACTAACAATAATTAAGAGCCATTTAAAGAAAACACTTATACCCGTATTAAGATAACTTAAAGAGACTAATTATAATTTAAAATGATTTAAAAGCATATTTAGAAGTACATAAACGTTTATATTTGTTATTGCTGGCAAGAGATGGAGCCATTTTGCCTCAATACATCATCCCACTATACCCTCATTTCTTCCACAATCGCATCAAATGGACCCCCAGGTGTGGTATATGGGGCGGACCTCTTTCTCAATAGCAGGCTCATGGGTCGGGAGTATTTTTAGTTTCCCTTATGCTTTGATCTCGGAGGGAAAGAAAGGAAATGTTATTTTACTTGAATATCACCCTTTGGCAATGTCGGAACAGAGGTATTCTGACACATTTTGGTCACAAGATAGATGTAATTAGCGAATTTCCTTTAATAGTAAAGTAATTGATATCAGTCAAAGAGAATCAGCATTTTTCCAATAGTAGTCATTAGGCAGTGAATGATATTTTCCAGTACTGCAGAAAGGATAAAATAACATAACAGCCTTATAATTTAAATTATACACTATTTACCGGTTAAAATCATCTGGGAGGGGCTTCCTAAGTATGGCCAGGAATTGAGTTCTTTCCCTCCACTCCTATAAGACTCTCTCACCAATTTTAGAACATTTCCCTTAAGGTTGTGCTTATAACGCAGTTTTTGAAGAATTTCTTACAAGAACTTTTAACGCAAAGCAGCCCATACATTTACAACATATTCTCATACCTACACAAAATTTAAATATACGCCAAAATTTAACAAACAAATTAAATCTGTGGTGTACAACAGGATTTCAAATTAAACGCATTAATTGTATTAGATGCGTTTGTACACATGTATATGTTTACTCTGAAGGAGAATATTTCTACAATTATTAGCAAAAGTACCTACCATTTTCAGCCATTCATTTCCTATAGGATAATCCACCAACTATGATCATCATCAATTTCTTTTTTTTTCTTTTTTTTTTTTTTATGCTCACTTACAAAATGTTTATCTATTTCCCTGTCATTGTTCGTTTGTTATTTGTTATTGTTACTTGTTGTTATCTATTTTACTTTTGTTATTTAACTTTGTATAATTTTACTCAGGTGATGACGAAATGGAGCTCGTTCAAACCTATACATCAACAGTGTTGATCAGCAACCTCGTTGTCAAAAAAAATAACTTTTACAGGAGACATAATAATTTAATTAAATCATTCAGCAAATGAAAATATTGATATATTACTTCCAATTATTTCATAGTACAGGTGAATAATATAAAATAATTTTGAATATGCCTTGATATAGAACATCAAGAACAGTACAATAAATATAAATATGCCTGATTTTTGCACATTTAGTATATTTTTCAATTTGTTTACATACGAAGTTGCTGATCAACACTGTCGATATATTTGTCTGTTAACGTTCCAGCAGTCTCCATTTTTATTTAACAGTTACCAAACTCGTTAATGGCTAAAAACGGACCTATGGGATGAGGGGTTAGAAGGGGAGGTTCGAGAATTACCAATATCTCCGTTATTGTACGTCGGATTGAAAAATTGTATGGGTAGAATATTAAATTGAGCATTGTATTACCGAAAAATGTTGTAATACATATTTTTTTCTCTATCTTGTATATTAACTGAGTTATTTGAATATTTTTTGTTTTCAGCCTTCAGTAAACCCATCCTTCGTGGGCATCTTCGGCGCATGCAAATTACTTGCATATATTCATAATTTATTTTCGTTTTTTGCAACGAAGGAAATTCAACAATGAATGTGTATTTCAAATAATAGTCACAACGGCATGCACATCAATATTATAATTTCTTCATAAAATTATTTTATTTTTAAATTCCTCAAAGTTTATTAAATAATTTATTATTTTTTATTTACTAAAAAATAGCATCGATTTTTTTTTATCTGGTTGTGGCCATGAATTATCGTATCCGAATCGGGGATTCAAAATTAACACATAGTTATTTATTGAATGGCGTCTTACATCCTACCTGCGATTCTTGTAGTGTCCATCTAACTGTTTCACACCATCTCCTTAATTGTAAAATATACAGTCTTCCAAGAACAACTTTGAACCTTAAACCGAACTTAAGAACTCCTTGGAGATGGCAAAGAAGACATAAAAAGGCTTTTTGCGTTTTTAACAGAAACACATTTGTTCCAAAAACTATATATCTATCACAATAGTAGATGCGGTATACTGTAATTAATAAGTTCGACGAATCTGTTTATTGTGAATGGCCTAATCTCAGTCGAGTTAAGACAACCGCAACTCTTTCATTATTTCTCTTACTTGAAGGCTTTTCAAATATTTCTTTTTACAATGGTAACCTTAATTTGTTATCGTCAGTATCTAACCAGGAATTAATCCACTTGTCTACCATTATATTTTTGGAATCGGCTTGGATATCTTGGTATGTATTTAGTTCGTGGGATAGTTCCTTTTCGAAGTCCTGTTGCTAATTTCGGCTAGTTTGGATGCCTTTGAACTTTGTAATATGTCGAGGTAGCCAGTAAGTTAGCCTGAAATTGCACTCATGTATTTATTATTAATTGTATTATTTCACTTGAATGTATATGTTACATTTCAAAAATATAAAATGAATACACACACACCTCACACACACACTCACACACACACACACACACTCACACACACGCACACACACACACCCACACACACACACAACACACACACACACACACACACACACACACATATATATATATATATATATATATATATATATATGAAATCCAGAATCCAATGCAGCTAGGTGTAACGGTTGTAAAATGATACGAGGAAAAATTATTAATTCTCATAGGTTCACCCTAAGACAATTTAAAATCTAGAAACCAATTAAACCAAGCAGCTGATAGATGATTGCAACTTACATATAATAACTAATCTACGAATTATGTGGGCTAGGTATCCGGACATAATCCTATTCTAAAAAAAAGTCCGTCACGCAGGGGCTGCGTAAACTAAGCAGATTTCCCTCGTGAAGTTTAATAGAATAGATAAATCTACATACAGGTAACACAACACCACCGTGAATAAATACAAACGGAAATAAGAAATGTTTCATCCAATTTCAATAACCTGCCGACAGGAAGTGTTAGGTTAGAAATGTAAACAAACGGGCCGGGCCTGCTTGCCTCACACCGGAAAGAAAAACAATTACTGAAATATATCAAAATATAACATATTAATTTTATTGAGAACTAGTTACTGTATTTAGTACTTGAATTAATAATGAGTCAGAATAATTGTTACCTCAATCAATCAAATTTTATAGTCCAAAACCTTAAGACGGGGGGGGGGTCACCAAGACATATTTGCATGTCTCTGGAAAACAATTTTTGGTATTTAAACTTGGAATAATTTGTTTTATTATGTAGCAGAGTATTGTTTGTGTAGCATGTATGTATATATACAGTTTTGAACGGACCTCATTTTCGTCATCTCCTGGGTAGGATCGATGGACATTTGAAGAAAAATTTCGAAAATCGCGTCATAAGTACGACCTCTATAGCTGATGTCCCTTGTGGGAAATCTGCTTATATAATAAAAAACTGAAAAATGTTATTTCTCCCGAGATAATGGACGGTAGAGGAACAAATTAATTAGGATAAATAAAACGCCTTGTATTCTTTAAGTGCTGTAATATATGCAGAGCGCATTTTCAGGGACTACATTTATTTCATTAGAGATATAGAAATTTCTAATGAATATGAGTAACGGAAAATAAATTAATATTAAAGGCAAACTTGTTTTTTTCAGGTACCTTAAGATATACCCGGTCACTAATTATAAGAAAACAAGACGGTGGGGGCGGAGGGGCTTATAAGACACTAGAGCCGAAGAATTAATAAGGAGATTTGCGCTTTATTACAAAGCCGGATATTGCTTCTTCACAAGGAGTCTTTATTATTAAGTACATTTTAAACTACTAAAGAAAAACACTTCCTCATTATTCTATAATTAACCGTCAACATTCGTTTATTTTTTCATTCATATATCGGGTTACTAAGTAGAGCTCTCGTTACAAAAAATCTCTATTTCTTTAGACAATGGGGGGGGAAATTCCATGCTCTAATTATGGATTCCAGTATAACAACTAAGTGAGTTTTTTAAAAGTATAATGTTGAGAAGAAAAACGCCTTTATAAAATTAATTAATTGCATCCTTTTTCTAACCTTTTTGGATGGGTTAGAAATATTTATTTTAAATCAAAATCCTCCATGAAGGGGTTTTTTATTTAACAAAAATATTTGGCTCAACTGGCCATGAAGGGCCAAGGTCTGCCTTATAGAAGATCAAGTAGTTAGAATGGAAGAATTAAGTGTCGTATGGTGGTTGCATTACGGAGCAAAGATAGCCATTTCTTTATTTCAGTCACGCAGGGGCTGCGTAAACTTCCCAAGTATTGGTATAATACACTTGTATATGTAAAAAACTCTTGAGTAAAAGGGGGGGGGCTGAAGTAAGAAAACGAGAAGGTTCGAATAGCTCCTGTAATACTTGAGTTGCCAGAATAGAAAACCATATTTGGTATTTAATCTAGGAATGAACTGGTTCATGATATAAGAGGTTTATGTTAATTTGGCATGAGTAGGAGTGGGAGTTTCCAGATGGCCAACAACTAAAGCATGGAAATATCTTGGTTAATATTGAGTGTAGAGAAAACAACATTTATAAAACATTACATTTGCAGTAATATTGACTCTATACTTTTTCGTAAGACATGACAACGGAGGTATTTCGAATTTTCAAAATTCGCCTCTAATCCCCCCCTCCACTGGTCAGATTTCAGCCATTGACGAACATGATCTTTAGTGTTACATAAAAAGTTTAAATATATATATATATATATATATATATATATATATATATATATATATATATACAGGCTTTAACGGACCTCAGTTTCGCCATCTCTTAGATAGGATCCATTGACCTCTGCTAAAAAAAAGGAAATCTGCTAAAAGCGGGGCCTTCCTACTTCTTAGTAACTGTAAACGCTTGCTTGTGTTTTGTGTGTATATTGATTTTAGACCCAGTTGTTGATATCCTGTTATTCAAAATAGCCTAGAACTTCGTTTTATATCTTTTTAATATATCCTGCGATTATTTATCTAGATGACTGATATTAAAAAATGTTGTGCATTAAGGAAAGTAATTGATTATTTATCATATAATCGTTAACTTAATGAGAATTTTTTGTGTGCTGACAGCGCACTGATGATAGAGTGAAAGCTCTCTGTCGCTGATAAATTTATTATTTCTGGAAAACCTTCTTTTGTGTTTTCTTCTTGGAAACTCAATTAGTCACAAAATTGCAGTTACTTCATTGTTTTTCTGCAACAGCGATTTGTAGACGTCTAGTTGATCCTTGTGTTTTTATTACAATGCGGCATTTTTTACCATTTATGATTCATAAATTTTATATAATTTAATCATGCGTAAATGGCATTGATCGTTATTATTTGGTTTCAATTTCTATTCTATACCTTTATTTCAATTAAATATATATTAACATTATTATTGGCGAATTTAATGAATAGTAATGCCTCTTTTACATTATTAAGGTGAGGTGAAAAAGTATAATTACTTTGGTTTTAATAATGGCGAGACTGTCGGGTTAGGAAGGAAATTAGGTTGGGACGGAGATCCGCTTCCTGACCTAATCGTCAAACCAAATCAAACCGCAAGATTAATAATTTGAACTTCACCACCTAGACCTATATTACCTTCAGCGTTCAAAACAACGTTTTCTTTTTTGTAATAAAGTTTATAAAATTTAAGTTTATAAGTTCATTAACAACTATTCGCCAAATATACTCAGTTTTTCATTTCTTCATTTACAATTACTGTAAGGTAAAACAGTGGCTGAAGCCGTTTTCATTGAGCGATTTATGAATGACTAACTTTCAAATATTTTTTTTTTTTATAGTAACGATCCAGTTTTAGTTCGATCGCTACTAAACCCAATATTTAAACATTCCCTGCAATACTAAAGTTCATGTTTTTTATTGTTTAAAATCGGTCCAAGAGGAGTGGGAATTTTAAGTTATCTCACATTGTACTCCATCTAATGGGGACATTTTTAATGGAATTGCTTGTGCTTTATTTCATTATGTCGTATATCGGCTGTCTCAGAATATTTTATTAATCGCTTAATTTAAATTAACAACTTCAAGTCTAGTTATAGTCAGCTCAGGGGCGGCGTTAACTAAGAAGATTTCCCAAATGCGTCAGGTATTTTCATTTATCCCAAAAAGTAAAAGGTCAATGAGAACAATATTTGGTATCAGGATCAATTGGTTCCTCTACCATCCAGCATATTCCAGAAATATTTGGTATGTTGGCTTCAAATAATGTGCTTCATAGTATAACAGCTTATTGATTATGTGACATCAGTATGAGTGGAGGGTCTACTCGAAAACTAAAAACTGCAAATATCTCGGTAAATAATCAAGATATTGAAAAAACGTACATAACAATTTATAGAAGTTTACATGTGCAACACGATTTCCTCTATACAATTTTATGATCTGACGCTTAATAACAGAGATATTAAGAATTTTCATAATTTCCCGCTCTGGTCGGATTTCAGCCATTAACGAACTTGATCTTTAGTTTTACATAAAACTTTTATATATCAGGTTTGGTAACGATCAAACAAAAATTGCGATTGGTGGAGCGTTAATAGACAAATATCGGTCTTTATGTATATATATATATATGTAGATAGATAAGATATTTATATGCTGTTTTGTATGGACCTCATTGCAGATTTTTTTGTCTTCTCTTGGGTAGGATCGATGGACATTTAAGGACATTTTTCAAAAATCGCGTCATGATTACGACCTCAATTCTCTTAAGGGAAATCTTCGAAAACGAGTGTTTACATTCTACACTAACTCACGCTACCAAATATACTGCTCAAAAATGAATAGGGATATTGGTTATTTTTTCTTATCCTATTACTTTTAATTAAATCGACCTTAATTAAATTACTTAAAACAGACAATAACTTCTAATAAATATTAATGATATTTATAACTTAAAAAAAAAAAAAAAATGCTAGTCCCCATGAATACCACAAAACAACCAATGTCCCTATTAATTTTTGAGCTTTATAGTTTCCGTCCTACAGAGCTCTACCAAAACCTACACAACTTCAATCAAGTATACTATGACCATTGTACTCAGCACTACTCAGTTCAATTCGATAATATTTTCTGTGGAATTACTGACAGAAATATAGACCAATTACTTCCACCATCAATAAATATTACTCGCTTCCGTATCGCAATAATTATCTTATTGATGTATTTATCTTAATGATTATTCAATAAATATGCGTTTAGCACAAATTTCCTACTTTTTGGTTCACGCTTTTCACAGCTACTTACTGGTGGATGTCTGTAGTTTCTGTCAGTAATTAATGTAGGCACCTTGTCCAAAAGATAACCCTAATTTACTGATAACATCAAATCTCTATTTTCTTGTCATCAGTATACATCGATTATTTATGTCAAAGGATGGTCATTCCCCAGACATTGGAACCTTCATCATATACAATGCTTGATTAAAAATGAAGAATTTCAAATAAATAACTCATAAAAGAACTTAATAGATACTCGTAAAAACAATTTTTAATTCCAATGTAAATATTCTACATTCCCACGAAGATGTAGATAGTATTTGATGAAATTTGCAGTGAAAATATATAATTCCTTTTAAACAAATCATCTCTAAAAAAAAACCGAGAGATGAATTAAGTTCCATTTGAAAAATTATAAGTGTCGCACAACATTTTCCTTAAATAGCTATACATTTTTATGAAATGAACGGCCATTTTGAATAAATCATTTCACTCAGTCCGATCCGTTCCAATCTCTCTCCGTAGCCTTTATAACCTAAAATTTCCATTTAAACGAAATGAATCCAATTACCTTTCTAAATGCAAAAATTAAGCGACATATTTGCTTTAATAGAAGAAATTGAGTTATTTTATAAATGAAAATTTTCTTACTTTCATATATTTGATAATTTTATATGATTAACGTTAAAACATATATTGACTTGATTTAATTATCATCCAGTGGTAGTAGCTCATTAATGATGTTCGTTAGTCATCGTTCAATTAGGAGCAAAATAAATTTGAGATGAATAAATGAGAGAGAAGCTTCATAATGAGCATGTAGTATTATATTAAACATATATATACATATATATATATATAAACTTTTTTTTAATGAATTAATTTTAGTAAATTTTTGAGATTTTTGGATGTTTTTTACTACTTCACCCACATAGAATCTTCGAAATAAACAACATATTGGAGTAAATTTTTCTTCATTTTCATTTGTATGTAAAAAACACAAAAACGAATTACTGCATTAAAATTACTTAGTTTTTTGAATGATAAATTACTGAGCCCATGTAAGGGGCAATTAAGCGCAACCTCATCCAAACATTTTTGTATAATAGATATTGATATTACTTACAGGCGTCCTCAAAAATATACATACATGCTATAATGTGCTACCAATAGGCACAGGCACATTAAAACACGCTGTGGCAAGATTAAATAATTCCGCATTATATTATTGCGAAAATTACGCATAGCTAATCACTAATAATAGTTATATAATAATAAAATAATAATAATTAATATTCTAATAATGAATATTATTAATAATTATATAAGAAGTACGATGAAAATGAAGGCATCTCTGCAGAATAGCGTCTCCAGGTTTAACAGTTAGATATTTCTTAGTTTTCTTACTAGTGAATAACAGTGCGTTCAGTGCAGCTTTTAGTGAACAATGCTTTTAAGTTTCAGCGTTTAGTGAAGATCAGTTCAGTGCAGGGGATTTTTTTGCGAATATCAGTGCAGTGCCGTGTTTTGTGAACATCTATGATTCGCGTGATTTATTCTGCTTCGCAATAAGAAGTGAAGTTATCAGTGCATATTGTGAGCAGTAGGAAATAATAATTTACCAAATGTGTAGTGCGTCGTCAAACAAATTGTGCAGTGATAAAAACTATGAAGTTTGTGTATTTAATTCTGCATTCCAAAAGAACCCTAATAACCAAACCTAATTATTATTTTTGTAATAAACGTAACAATACTTTCATTTCCATTTTTTATTACTTTTTGCCTGATTTCACTAATTGGAAAGTAGGTAGTACTCGTAACATGATTTTTCAAATTTCCACCACTTTTAAATACAGGGTGTTCTATGGGACTTGGATTACCCTTTGTAGAGTCTGTAATTTTTGGAATAAAGGAATGAGACTCGGAGGGTCAAGGGAGTTGTAAATTATGATCTATCTTTTCCAGATTTTACTTGCCCCCTAAACTTCCCCAGTTTTTCTCCACCACCAATTACCAATAGAACGTATTCGTATAGAAAATCTTATTCTAAGGATATTTCACTCCGCTGAAATTTTAATCTGATGCTGCTTTACGCCGTATATCACTGAAAGACGTTCCAAAATCTAGTTTTCTTTAGAATAACTATGATTTTCTCCCCCAGAAGTATTTTGTGTTCAATTAATTTTTAAATATTATAGTCTATTAAATTATGTTTAAAATAAGACTACATAATAGCTTTTACGTCAACAATTAATTGGTAATATAGATTTGAATGGCGCTAAGGATGGTATATCAGCAGACATGGACGACGTACGTTTCATAGTTTATTGAGTAACGTGAAGAATAATCAATAATGATATTCATCATTTTAATCAATTATGACGACTCTTTTTCTGATATTACCACCCCCAGATGTTCTCAAGAATCCACATTCCCCTTCATAACGGGGAGATCCATGACGGATTTTACACCTTTATATATATAAAGTTGAGGAAGGTGACCATGATTCATATTTCTCAATTTTTAAAGGACGAATAATGAGTGTGTATGATACATATTGGTCTATATATTTCTAAATTCCCCTCATTAATATTTATATAAATAGTTAGCATTCCGTCATGATCCTGATGAACAAAGGTAACCTTTGGGCCCATGAGAGTCTTAAAGAACGATGCATACATCATTTCTTTGTACATCCTCTTTCAATATCCAGAATTCTCAAGAGAAATAAACTACAAAGTTCACTCTCCTGCATATGGTAAGCTAATAACCAGTTATTTTGGCAATTTTTAAAAATAACTTTCCTTCTTTTTAAAACAACCTTCAATTTAAAAAAAAAATGATTTATGAGCCTGAAACGCTGACATATTGACTGCATAACAAGTACAAACTTCAAAAGGTTAACCAAAAAGAATAATAAACCATTGCCAGTGGCCCAATGAATCTATACCGCATATAATAATAACAATTTCATTCTTAAACAATAACGGATTTAAACCATACATAACAGACTACTCATTTTTAATCGCTGGACGTAGACACAAAACAGTAGCGTAAATACTGTATCGAGCATTGTAAATTCAAAATATCATGAGAGTAATAGCGCACGAAGGAAATGTAATAAAGAGCGCAATATTGATGTTGTTATTCTACAATATTTGGTATACGTGAATTATTTATATAAAGTAAGAATTCAGTAATTTATAATAATTAAAATTTCCACTAAAAATAAATGAATTATAAAATGACATTTCTAAGAGTATAAGTAAAATTTCATTACTACAGTATTATTTCAGTGGTACAAATATGTTGCTTGTGGGGGGGGAGGGGTCTAATACCTTCTCAGCAACCTAAATCAGGCCTCAAGAATTAAAGTAGACCTGGGAAGTACGCTATTTTCCTGACCAGCTATTTTGCTTGTGTTCCGACGTTATAGCCTCTGGGGTTATTCCTAACGTTCCATAAATATGACATCTTATTTTCTTTAAGTGCTGGTCTGAAAAACGAACGGAGTTTTTGTATTTGATTTTTACATTCTTCCATACAGCAAATAAATAAATTTGAATGATTTAAGCATAGGAATTTTTGAAATATAGCCTAAGGGACAAAGATTTGTACAATGTAGCTGAAAAACATGGCCCCTACGCCAAAATTCATGTAATTAATTTCTGACAAAAGCCCTTCCAGCAATATATCGATTTTACTTGGTCTGAAACATAGGTACTTGTTATGAAAGATAAAGTTCCACTGTATAACTCTAATAATCCTTTGATCTCTACCGAAAGAAACTTTAGCCTCCAACAGTTATTTTCCAAGTTGTCTGGCTACTATCAATCTATCAAGTTGTCAATCTCTGTATCGGCTAGCGATAGTTGGGAAACTAGTGACCCTTTTATCACTTGAAATGTCAAAAACTAAATAATCAGCTAAATAAAGGCAAGTGCTTTAAAAGGCCGAACGGCAAAGGTAATATTTATTTTCAATTGCAGAACCGACTTTCAAGGAAATACCCTCATCTTCAGGACCGTTGTATGATAATAATAAATACATTAAAACAATATAAAATAGCTCAAAAAGGTGAAAAAAGAATTAAAGTTATTGTCCCTTAGTTAGAAAAACTAAAAAAAAAAAAAAAAACTGAGAGGTTTGAGCGAGGGAGGCAAAACGTTTTTGTTTTCTTTTTGGTGAAGTACGCTCAAAATAAGGGAATTTCCATAAAGTTGCCTGTGTAGTAAAAAAAAAAACTGTACTAGCAAATGACACCACTTCCCTGGAAATCCGATGTCCAATTAGGTAAAAGTAAAATATTAAGAAAAAAGGGGCATGGAATAAATATGATTCTCTATTACTTTTTTTTTTTTTTCATTTGAATTCTGAATTGCAAATGCACTCAGTTGGAAATGCATTGCATCATCGTATATTGCAAACCAATGTATGGAGCCGGTGAAACGAACAGATTTCAGATATCGTTGACAGATAGGCTCTCCTGGAGCAGCCATTTTCCTCCTTTTTTTTTTTGGAATCCCATAAAAAATCGCGAAAGTGGTTAAATGCAGCGAGCGACTGGGCTAAAAACCACCGTTCTTCAATGGAGTAAATGTGATTCTGTCCTACGTTTACAGCAGCGTATATAGAGTGCCTTGATGTGTTGCTTATAAAAGGTTTCCCAATAGAGAAACAAACTTTTCACACTGCACTTGTAGTTCGAGTTTTATTCAATTTCATCCCTTATTTTATTCAATTTCAGTCTAGGGTACTACCTAACTCAACACAAATCAGGTCCTCTCAAATATATATATATATACAAAAATATATATATGTGTGTGTGTGTTTGTGTGTGTTAGTACACTCGCCAGCAAAATAACGCCGACGCTTCTTATGCTGTATTTAAAATACGAATTATCTGTATTGTGTTTCTGTTTAATCGGGTTAATTCGGGGTAAGTGGGGACTCTGCCCATTGAACTATCCCTTGAGGACTAACAGGGCATGAGATAAGGCTCATATTTGTCTGGAGACTGCTTTATGTGACTCAACTCTCCTGAGCTGTAAGTAGGTTTTTGCATCTTTGAGCTTCTTTAATATTTTTAACCACGCGTTTACAGTCATTATTCAGCGTTGTATTTTTCATTCTAGTCTAGGAAAATGGTTTCGACAGGGGATGTAGCCCTGAGCTGATGCCTTGGCAAGGGAAGGAGTGTCCCCTCGTAGGGGAAACATGTACTTAGAATGACGCACTATGGCGTGGATTTGGGAGTGTATCGTTCAATGTACTCTTCGCGGGTCCCGGCCATTCCAAAGGCAGTTATCGTTTGGGGAGGAATTAATTTTCACCCTCGGAACCAGGTTAATTCGTTCTCCATTTCTTGATAATGGAGGTCTGACTGCTCTGATGTACATTGAGGAAGTGGTTCAAGAGGGTGCCCCCCCCCAAGGCTGTAATCCAATTTGCTCCATTTATTGGCTACGAGTTCATTTTAATACAGAATAATGCTCGCCTGCATGAATCCTAAAGAGTATTTATATATTTATGGGATAAATTAAGGGAGGAGTGTTGCACGTCATCATTCTTCTCCTAGATATTTAAATCAACTCCAAATTGCTCATCATGAAGAATGGAATGCTGTGGGGGTGAAGTATATCAAAAATGTAAGTCCTGGCAGAATCAGTGCCCTTCCCCAAATGCCCAATATTAGATTAGATAAGCTATCCGATATATGAAAAGGTAAAAATTATGAATATTAGTTTTTAAAAAAGTATTAATTTCTTGTTTTTTTTTACTTTAAAATTGTATGTAATTATTGAAAATTATACGTTTTAAGTTAATTTGTTTAGACAACCTCTTAAAAAAACAATTCATACCATGAATTAAAAAAAAAAAATAATAAAATTATAAGTAGTAATCAGAGTGTCCGTTTTTTTTTTTGTTTTTTTTTTGTGCCAAGTTTATATATATATATATATATATATATATATATATATAAATATATATATATATATAAAGGTATGATTATATGAATTTCGCACTAACAAAAAAAACACTCTAGAAAATATAACATTCATTGATCAGGTATCGCATATTTACTTTAGAAAATAACGTAAGACAGTTCCTTTGAAAACGTTACGTCTTGTGTAAACATAGTGTAAGAAGTTTCGTGATACTTAAAAACGAGGAAAATTATTGATTAAACTCAAAATTACGGAGATTTTTTGATATTTTTAACTTCACAGAAACATCTCTATTCATTTCATCTGATAAGAAGAAACATTATTGAACATTAACTTTAGGTATTTTTACGATAAAGGAAAAAGGGTTTAAAATCATTTTCTGAATCTCTTGTCGGCTCAGAGAAATTTGCTATTTTTGTCTCTCTCACGACTTCCTCCCCCCCCCGTCCCCCTTCGAGAAATTTTGCTCATTGACAAGCATGAATATGTACATTTTTAAAAAGCAGTTCCGAATTTCATGGTCATTAGAAGAAAATGAAACGCTATCTTAGCCCAAGGCCTAGGCATTTACATGCGCTTAATAGTAGCTTCTATTACCGGTATTTCTATACGGTGATAAATGGTTTCCACCATCGCTCCACCAGCTGAGAATATTATACACTAGATTTGGTAGAATGAGCCGTCAAAAATATATCAAGCGCATTACGGGAGCGCGTTAGGCGGAGGAGAAAAGAGCGAAAATATGAGCGATAAGAAAAGATGGGTCATAAACGAGAGGCTGATGACGGCGACACGGCACCTGATGATGCGATATAGTGGAGTATCGATGGATGTGGGACAGGCAGCCGAGCGGAAGGCAGCCTCAGGCCCTGTTTAAATGAGACCCCAGCTTCACGCCCAGCTTGTCTCTCCTATTTCTAACCGCAGATACATTCAATTTGTTACTCGACCCCCCTTAACACTTGTCTATATCGGCTGTATATATGGGCTCGGAGAACCCCTCTCTTTCCACGGCGAAATTGTTAACAGCAAACTAATTGTGTCAACAATTCCAACACTAAAACGAATTTTTAGTAGGTACATGAGCAAGGGAAAAGTTAAAACTGGAATTTACAACAACAAAACTTTTGAATAGTAATTAACAATCATAAACATTCACAATTCGTTTCTCTAAAATAAACCCAAAATGTTCAAAATCGCCAAATAATTTTATTTTCGGACTCGTTAAGTTCTTTACTTTCTTTAAAAATGTCCGTCACGCAGGGGCTGCGTAAACTAAGCAGATTTCCCACGTGAAGTTTTACAATAGAGAAATCTGCCTAATAACAGCTGTAGTAGTAAGTAACCTCTAAACCTATTCACGAGAAGGACGAATAATTACAAAAACGGCCGCCAGAGCTCACGGCGGAAAGTCCGAACATAGCCACTGCTGCCGAGCAGATGCAGAATAACAATGCAAATATCTCAGTTAATATTCAACATAGAGAATAAACGTAATAACAATATTTATAGTAAATTTAATTTACAATACGATTCATTCTATAATATTTTTCGATCCGACGTATAGTAACGGAGATATTTTCAAAAATCCTCCCCTCTAACCCCCACCCTCCCACTGGTCCGATTTCAGCCATTAACGAACTTGAACTCTCTTATTACGTAAAACGCTTAAATATGAAGTTTGGTAACGATTAAACAAAAATTGCGACCGCTAGAGCGTTAACAGACAAATATATATATATATATATATATATATATATATATATATATATATATATATATATATATATATATATATATATATATATATATATAGATATATATATATATATATATATATATATATATATAATTTTGAACGGACCTCATTTTCGTCATCTCCTGGGTAGGATCGATGGACATTTGAGGAAATTTTTCAAAACTCGCGTCATGAGTACGACCTCAATAGCTGATTTCCCATAAGGGAAATCTGCTAAAACATATATTCCAATCATCCTATTATAACAAACATTTTTGAACACATTCATAATCATCATAGTCACATAACATTGGTGTGGCTACCAGGACACCAGAATATTGGACGAAGCACTGAAGTTGGCATGCTCGCAAAACTAACGACAAAAACACCAATACTGACATTAAAAAAATAACTTCGGACGACCTACAAAACTACATTAAGCCTAACATACTCCAAGAATGGCAACAGGACTCGTTATTAACAGACAACAAACTGAGACAAATTAAAACTACAGTTAAGACATGGATTGATAAATTTGAAGCATTTACACGGAGAGACGAAGTAGTCCTTACGAGACTACGTATAGGTCATTCTCTCCTAACCCATGGTTGCCTATTTGAAAAGAAAAGAATGCCTAACTGCAATGTGTGTAATGCTCTGCTTACAATAAAACACATACTAACAGACTGCAAAAGACGTGACCATCTTAAGATCCCTCATGACTTACACGACTTATTTACTGAAGGTAGCCCACACATTCCCATAATACTCCAACATTTACATGACATTAACATTTACTCACAAATTTAGAAGTATTACATTTTAAATCCTTTTCCGTATTTGTATGTATGATAAAGAAAGTGAGAGCATATGATTGTAAATATTTTAGATATTAGAAAATTTAACCTGTTCATTTTATTCACACTAATTTTTATTTATTTGATTTTAGTCTTGTTTTTAACCATTGAAAGTATATAATAGTTTACGTAATTTTATTAGTCTTTATAGTTTTTAATTATCTAGTTTCCTCAAAAGATTTTTTGTTTTTGAATTTAATGTTTTGTTTTTATTTATTTGTTGATTTTTTTTTCTCTTTGGTTACATTTTGTTATTTGGTTGCGTTCTGTTATTTAGTTACGTTTTGTTATTTGTCTACGTTCTGTTATTTAGTTGAGTTTTGTTATTTTGTTGCGTTCTGTTATTTAGTTGCGTTTTATTTGTTTGCGTTCTTAGTTTGTATTGTTTAATCTTTTCTTGTTACTATTTTCAGTTTTGCATTTTGTTTATATACATTGTAATTTTTGTTTGTTCTTTTTTGATGAGCAATATCGCCTCGCTGCGAACGCTCCAAAATAAAATATAAAAAATAAATAAAAAATAAACCCACTTATTAACCGAAGGCAGAATTAATTAAACAGATTATTATTATTTATTAACGTCCACATTTTGCTACTGTATCTAATTGATACGGGTTATATGCAGGTTACCACCCTTTTCTAGCCATGGTAGGGGGGGGGGCGTAAGGATTTTATTTAAATTAAACCAACATGTAGGTGGTCATCCAAGAAAATTCAGTCACGCATGTGCTTCGTAAACTAAGCAAATTTCCCACAATCTGGAATTTGACACACTATTATCCCAACTCACCATCTTTTCTGTAGGTATTTGTCCAGTCCAAGCATTTATCACAGAATAAAGTTTTTGTTTGAAGCCTATTTAAACAGGAATTGAAACTCAACTGCTCAAACTGAAAATCGGATGTCTAGAATTACTGAAGGGTATTTACTGAAGACTCAAAACTAAAAAAAATATAAATATTCCGTTTAATATTTGAGATACATAAAAATAATGCATAATATATAATTTCTTATAATATTATAATTACAGGATATGCTATTTCATATAAATATATTATCGATACGATTGATAATAACTGAGATGTTGCTAATTTTCCTTCACCCTTTCTACCTGCACATGGTCTGATTTCAACCGTTAGCGAATTTAATCTTTCATTTTGCACGAACCTGTTAGGTGGAGTATATTAGGAATACAGGAAGAGAAAAAAATTTAGTCTAAAACGTAAAACCATAAATGATGAAGTCACATATATGAACGAATATGTCAATCATGAGGAAAGTACAATTAAAATAATATTTGATATATATTCTCGGAATAAAACGAATCTTTATATATCTTGATGAATAGAAATAGGGGTTCGCAGGGGACTAAATACTAAAAAGTGTCAATATCTCCTTTAATATTAGAGATACAGAAACACTACATATAAATACGAACGGACCTAATTTTCTTCATCTCTTGGGGAGGACAATGGGCATATGAAGAAACGTTTCAAAAATACCTTCATGAGTAGAGCTTGAATAACTGATTTCCCTTGAGGGAAACCTGCTGAAACTAATATTCTAGATGCATAACCTCTGTGGGATGTTAGAGTTTATTCAGGAAAGAATAATAACAGTTGAATGCTTTCACTAGAAATTTGCAAATGAATTCATGCATTCAAATGTCCTTATTCTATGATTATTTTTTTCTACTGTTATCATTTTACTAATTTTTAGGTTATATGAATATGTATAAAAAACGTCCTTTGAGGAGTATAATGTTAACAATTTAACCTTTGCTTTTCAAATAAGAAACAAAATAAAGGACACTTTAACAAAATTAAAGGACAAAATTGAATTAGCAAAGGAGTCAAACATAGCTTACGAAATTAGTTGTCTAAATTGCACCAAGATGTACATTGGGGAAAAAAACAGTACCTAGAAGAAATACTGTTCAGTCGTCATTGAATTGAAAATCCCGCGCTTACTTGGAACACTAACATGCCACACATATGGAGATCACGTAGGTGGTGGCCAGGAGAGGAAACTGCCGCGCTAGCCTACTGGACAAAGGGCCCGCTTGATCTGAGCAGCCATTACATTAGAGCAGTAGGTTTCCCTCGCCCGAGTGAGAAAGGACGGATAGTTGGCTCCGCAAAGGAAAGAATAGTATTCACCGCCCGCAACTCTAGTGTCAGAATAGGATCGCCGCATCGAAAACAAAGGTCTCCGCAAGCAGTATTCACCAGCTAGAAGACAGAATCTCATTGGGAACACAAAGTAATACAGGAAGAAAATGCACTTCCTAAAAAGTAAATGTTTCCCGCAGGTACCAAATTCTTTATTATAATGCTAGCATTATCTACGCAAACTATTAAATGAGTACTCATAATATAGGACCGATCGATCATTCTATTGTATATATATTATTGGCTTGCCGCTAAAGTATTTTATAAAGTTAAATTTCCTTTGTTTCTTTTTTCAACCTCTATATCAATAAATGTTAATGTTTGGTTTAATTAGACATAAGGTTAGTTTCTAAATCAGCATTCTTTAGGATTTAAGTTGTATAAAATTAGCTGCCAACTATAAAGTTTATTATATGTTGCTTATTCAATATATACTTGATTCTTTGGAGAACTCAAATAGTGACTTGTATTATTTCCCCTCACCATTCCACAAGAATAGTAAATACTTAGGTATAATCAAGGTGAGGAAATTATCTCTTTAATACTTTTATTTCAGTCTAATGCTCTCTTCTTATTATTGCCTTTAAAAAGCTTCCCGCCTTTACATTTTGGTGCTGAAAACCGGGAATAATGGCTTCCCCGCCCCGACAAATACTATATCAACACAAGAATGATGTAAAAAAACAAGGCCAAAAATAAGAATAAAACTGCCTTCGTGCAGCACTGTAATGTTGCGGAACACAATTTTGGATTTGATAACGTGAAAGTATTCCACATGGAACAAAGTCTAGTAAGAGGAAAACGTGAGAAGCAATTTCGAAAGACCTGGAGAATGTGGAAAATTTTAAAACTGACACAAGGTATTTAAATACCTATTATGCTGAAGTATTGGAAAAATTAAAATAATTCTGGCAAATAAATGTAAAGATATTTTAGGAGGGAAATGTACTTGTTATTATAAAGTTATTAAAATGTTTTGGCTGTGATAATTTTAAATAACTATTAACCTTTTAATTTTTAAGTTTATGGATTCATAATTGCCTAATATAGTCTAGGATTTTGTGATTGTTATATATCGCATAGCACTAAATGAGGGTTATAGAACCTACCTGATAAGAGATTAGATATTATTAGATATTGACCAATTACCTCTTGGTAAGGCTAAATTAAATTAATGAGATTTTTATTATGTGGACTCATTAGTGAGGATAAAAGTGACTGAGAAGAATAATTTTATAAGGTTTGTTAGAACTCTATGTATCTAAGAGAATTATGATTTGACTTAATGGTTGGGAGATAACAATTTTTCCCCCTGTATGCTATTAGCATTGTTAATGCCCAGGAGGGCGAAACGTCTGTGATTCTAAAATAAGGAGAATAAATATAGCGGTTTGAGACCTAAAGATCTTTTCTTTTGTCCTAAAATGAGTTAATTATATTTACTAAAACAATAATTCTTGAAATTAATGCGACAGCAATATGTGTAACATCTTTTATGGTGCAAGGAAGTAAAATAAATATTGAAGGGTTACTCTTGTGTGGGAAATATAGGTAAAACACTGCAAAAAAAAAATAATAGAAATCATTTCAATTATTAGAGAGTTACTTAATTAAATAAAACAGGAAATTGTTGATATGGTCTTTATTTGACTTGGGCTAGCAGATCGGGTGGCATGATAAAAGATCGTAAACCTTCAGCTACATTAGTCGTTTGTAAGAACATGTGCATAGAACTGGAAATCCTGTAAATGGAATCTTTCAGGCCTTAAAATATAAACTGCTTCATGAAATGTTGTCTTTTTTCCATCAGATTCCTTTTTAATTATTCATCAGTTAAAAATGGTGTTTTTTTTTTTTTTTTTTATTTTTTTTTTATTTAAGAGGGTTTTCTTTCTATAGCGTCTTTCAGTAGTTTGAGGTTGATCGTGCCGATAAGCAGGGTTTCTCGAAATTTGAATTTCTCTGGAATAGATACCAAGGTAATTTTGGCAACACATTGTCACGAAAACTACGCGCATAAAATATTGAAATAGAGATAGTCCATATTTGGGAAGTACGAAGGAGATGAAAGGAGCCGACCGATGGAAGGACTATTAGAACCCGAAGTGTCTACTTGGGCCGGGACTGTTCTAGACCACGCGTCTAGTTTCTTGGAGGCAGTTTCCTTTGATGTTTTCCGACAATCTGTAAATGGATCCGGCCACTGCTAGTTTAGTTAGTTTGTTCTCAGCTCTCTTCAAGTGATCAACAATGCGTTTTAGTTAAAGTACGGTAATGTGTTTTATGTGAAAAGCAGTATAGTGCCGTGTTTAAGACGGTGCAGTGCCGTTATCTTTGCAAAGATCAGTGCAGTGCCGTGGTTTTGTGAACTTCAGTGATCGTGAGTCAGTTATTGGACTGTGTAATAAGAAGAACAGTGAACCTATCAGTGCTTACTGTGAGCAGTAGTTATGAATAATTAGCCAAGAGTGTAGTGCACTCTTAAATAAATTGTGCAGTGATAAAAACTCTGAAGGTTGTGTGTGTTTAATTTTGCAATCCAAAATTACCGATTTTGTAATAAACGTATCAATATTTTCTACACAAATCCGTACAACTCAGGACGAATATGACACATAGAGATTAATTAGAAAGTAACCTTCTTCTTTCTTCGTAAAGTAACCCCACCTTGATACTGGCAGTCGCTTAAGTTTTGTTGTTACGTTTAAATTAAACGTCAATGCTTGCAGCAGAAAATAATTTTTTATTTTCTACGGAAGGATCAAAAAAGGTCAAACACCTCCACTCTTAATACTTCTTTATTACAGGCAAAGTACTTTCGGGGCAAACCGTCCCATCATCAGTGCTCTGTGACACAACATTTATACTTACAAAAACATGTAATATATATGAATGAATAAATAAATAAATAAATGTAAAAGTCAACAAAGGTAGTCGAATATTAAAAAACATTTTAAAAACAAACAAATATAAACAAATATAAATGTTTAAAATGTTTTTTAATATTCGACTACCTTTGTTGACTTTTACATTTATTTATTTATTTATTCATTCATATATATTACATGTTTTTGTAAGTATAAATGTTGTGTCACAGAGCACTGATGATGGGACGGTTTGCCCCGAAAGTACTTTGCCTGTAATAAAGAAGTATTAAGAGTGGAGGTGTTTGACCTTTTTTGATCCTTCCGTTGACGATGGACCTCCACCAGCCAGCACTAATCCAGAGTTTTTATTTTCTGTTTTTTTTATATTAATATTTTCCTCTCTTTGAATTTTATATATATATATATATAAATGTATTTCATTTTTTTTTGGGGGGGCGACTGTTTGTTTTATATTCTTAAACTTTTTTTTTTTATATTTTGCTTTGCCCTCTGTGAAGTCTTATTAAAATGCCCTTAAATTAGCAAAGTTTGTACATTTTTCTGTTAATTTATTTTATATTTTGATTCAACCAATGAACGAGTATATTTATTTCATATGTTTGCCAGTTCCAAAACTGGCCAAGGATTAGAGACAGATCCAATTGTTGGCCCAGCTAACTTTGTAATAAAGCTGCCAGATGAGACTAGCATATTTACAGCTGAGCTTGATCCTTGGAACGTGCGATAGACAATATACCTTAAACTAAAGACACGGACTTCATAATATGCACTGACTCTCTTAGCTCTTTACAATCATTAAAAAACATATATAGTTCACATTCACTCATCTCGTACATATTACACAAAATCCAGACATTAAACAAAAGAATAATTATGTACTGGTTACCCGGGCATACAAACATTAGACAAAGCACACAAATATATATATATTGTTGCGTTTATTACAAAAAGTTCTTTTGGATTCCAAAATTAAACACACAAGTATTAGAGTTTCATCACCGCACAGTTTATTTGACAATCCACAACACGCTTGGTAAATTAATTTTAACTATTGCTCACAGTATTCACTGATAACTTCAATTTTTTGTTACGCAGTACAATAGCTCACAATCACTGAAGTTCACAAAAACACGGCACTGCACTTATCTTCACAAAAAACACTTTACCGCACTGGAACTAAAATTCACTGTTCACTAAAGCTACATTGAACTTCACTGTTATTCACTTGAAGAGAACTGAGAACAAACTGACAGTCAAGCTGATCTGGGACAGTTTTATAGACTGCCGAAAGGATCAAAAGAGAACAGCCTAGATCGAGAAGGGCGTCGCCGAGACACTTTCTGCTCCAACTGCCCTTCCATCCTTTTATCTACTTCACACTTCTTCAATACTTATTAACTCTATAATTTTTCAAGTACGAAGTTTTCGCCACAGACTCTCTCTTTATCTCTCTCTCTCTCTCTCTCTCTCTCTCTCTCTCTCTCTCTCTCTCTCTCTCTCTCTCTCTATAATATATATATATATATATATATATATATATATATATATATATATATATGTATGTATGTTTTTTCAGCCATAAGGTTAATAAAATAATACTTTCTTCATATAAAATTTATTACTATACTCATAATATTAAGCCTTTTACTGATGAATTTCTGAGCATCTGTGAGCAATAAAAGTGGAAAAGAAAGACCCGAAAAACTTCCTTCAAGAGTACGATTGCTTTAAGCTGACCTTGGGTAGTGTCTTGTTTAGCACCTCTTCAATATTCAAAGACTCTTGAATATAATCTGCAATATATTGATTGGGCTCCAAGAGGGATTTAGGGACTTGTTGAATAATGCTGATATCAGACATTCTTTCTAGAAGTTCAAGCTAAAACACTTACTGAGAATAAAATACTTTTTAACCTGTATTAAGTATATCTTTTATTGGAGTGATGGCAAGCGAACAATAACTATATTGTACATTTAAGCACTTCCAACCATGTTGTACTTTTGTAGTAAAATATTCGATACTTGTCCCACCAGAAGTGTATGTGTGTGTGTGTGTGTGTGTGTGTGTGTGTGTGTGTGTGTGTGTGTATCTGTGTGTGTGAATAAAATAGAAATAAAAGTTTCCATTAATAGTTATACTATTGACTGTTCACCCATACGACTAAATAACGTAAATATTAATCGCTAATAATTCCGGTGTACCGAACTGCTTCTAGTTCATCCCTCCAGAACTCCAACAAAACTTGATATTAGTCACATTAAGGCTTAATTAAAAAATTAAAAAGCTTTCCTATTAGTGTAAAAGTGAATAACAAATCAATAATACTTCATAATATTCTACTAAATGAAATAAGGAAGCCAACCAATCTCCACGACAGGAGAAATTAAGAATATACGACGAGATGAGATCTTCAGCGTGACAAATGGTTAGTTACGCAGCACTTGCGTGAGACTTTTAATAATTTCCTTCACAAAATTTCTTCTCTCTCTCTCTCTCTCTCTCTCTCTCTCTCTCTCTCTCTCTCTCTCTCTCTCTCTCTCTCTCTCTCTCTCTCTCTCTCGCGCGCGTGCGCGTTCCCACTTTCCCTTTCCTCTAATTTTTTGCATCTTCCCCCTCACTCTCTGTTTTTAGCAAAACATTGATGATGTTTTTAGAAAGCTGTGAGAGATAACAGAAAAACCTTAATGAGTTTTTTCTCTGCCGATGAACTTGGGGTTGAAAACCAAAACAATGAGTCTAGAAAGTTGCAAACCTTCTAATGAAGCACCCAACAATGTTTTGGTATCTTTTATCTCGACACAATATCTCCTAAGAGCATTAAAACTTCAACAATGGCTGCCGCTAACTCCATAGAATGTCTCTCTTATGAATATCACAAATAAAGTATAATCAGACCAAGCACTGAAAATGAAATAATACACCTTATGGTAGTAAAAACACTGATTCCTAGCACCAATTAATCTTGCAAAGTTAACTTATTTAGGTTTCAGAGGGTCATTAAAACTTTGTGTTTGTGGAGTTCGCCAACAGAGCACTCAAACAGCTTTAAAAGGCTGTCACTCGCGTCCACATGTGTCACACCACTCAATACCTGTCCTCAACATACCTGGACATATTTTTAAGCATATTTTAAACTTCTATTTTCACATTACTGAAAGTAATTATAAAGTTTTCATAATTTTTTACACAATGTACAGATATCAAGTTAGACGGATGAAAGAACCCCTCAGTCAGTCTAAGGTTTTAGCAGATTTCCCTTAAGGGAAATCAGCTATTGAGGTTGTACTCATGACGGAATTTTCGAAATTTTTCTTCAAATCTCCATCGATCCTGCCTAGTAGATGACGAAAATGAGGTCCGTTCAAAACTGTATATATATATATATATATATATATATATATTTGTCTGTTACCGCTCTAGCGGTCGCAATTTTTGTTTGATCGTTACCAAACTCTATATTTAGTCGTTTTATGTAAAAAGAAAGATCAAGTTCGTTACCGGCTGAAATCGGACCATATACGTCGCATCGAAAACTTGTACAGAATAAATCGTATTGCAAATTAAATTTACTATAAATATTGTTATATACATTTATTCCTTATCTTGAATATTAACCGAGATATTTGCATTTTTATTAAATTTGGGCCGATAACGGATTTTTGAATTTCCCGCTAAAAGCTAGTTCGGCCCTTTGCCGTAACAGTTCGTCTCTCGTATAGAGATTTCTCTATTGTATAAATTCACGTGGGAAATCTGCTTAGTGCCCTGCGTGACGCACTTTTTAAATATAGTAATACTTTAATAAACAAAGAATTTGTCATGTGGTGTTCCTACTCCCAGATATATTTTTACGTAACCGTTAATCGGATTAAAAAAATAATGTATTAGTTCCTACAATTTTGTTTGCCGCTGTATAATATATACTTTATTTATTTTGTATCTCCCTAACATTAAACTACTAAAAGATAGTGGATTTGAGTTTTAAGGAAGTCGATATTTAAGAATAGGAATTGATTAAGGGGCACCTTTAATACTTAATAATAATATTAAAATACATGGGAAATATAATAATAGACTATTTATGGGAAAATTGAAAACTATTTGTAAACACATGAAATTTAGATAAAATCTCAGTGCTTCTATTTCACCTTAACTCAAATTAACTAGTTCGAAGTTAATAATTCTGTAACAGAATTACAGGAACGGGAGGCAACACAACTCTAGACCGGGCTACAAAACTCTAATTACTCCAAGGTAGACGAACTTCCAAAGTAATGTTGAAGCTAGTAAGACAGGGGATGCATACCTTATTCTCTAGTGATTCTCTACGAAACCCATAAAATTAATGGTTTCAGGAAGGCTAACTCATCTTTATCCCCAATTTCTGGTTCCTGCAACATCGATGTCTTGACAATGTTCTCTTTTAATTCTCTAGCAAATAAAAGCCCGTCACGTAATGACTAAGCAGATTTCCCTCGTGATGTTTAACAATAGATAAATCTACATACTGGTAACACGACAACACCTTGAATATTAAGTAAATAAATACAAACGTTAATAAGAAACCTCCAGACAGGAAGCACCTTAAACGTAAACAAACAGGTGAGCCAACTACCCGCAGGAAAGAAAAAACATTTAGTGAAGTATATCAGAATATAACATATTAATTTTATTGAAAACTATATACTATATCTAGTACTGTAATTTGTAATGGATCAGAATAATTTGTATCTCAATCAATCAAATTTTAATAGTCCAAGAACTTAAGAAGGGGAGGGGTCACGATAACATATTTGCATTTATCTCGTATAATAAAGTTCTCTTGAAAACAATTTATGGTATTTAAATTTCGAATAATGTGGTTTATTACATAACAGAGTATTGTTTATGTAACCTGAGTAGAAGTAGGGGTTTGCTGAAGGCTGAAAACTGAATAATGCAAATATCTCGGTTAATATTCAAGATAAAGAATACATGTATAGAAAAATATTTAATTTGTAATAAGATTGGTTCTATACAATGTCTTCATCTGACGTATGGTAACGGAGATATTTCGAATTTTCGAAATAAAACCCTCTAACCCCCCCCTCTCCCACTCCCATTTGTCCGATTTCAGCCATAAACGAACTTGATCTGTCTTTTTACATGAAACGTTTAAATATCGAGTTTGGTAACGATCAAACAAAAATTGCGACCGCTAGAGCGTTAACAGACAAATATATATATATATATATATATATATATATATATATATATATATATATATGTATATATATATATAATTTTGAACGGACCTCATTTTCGTAATCTCCTGAGTAGGATCGATAGACATTTGAAGAAATTTTTCGAAAGTCGCGTCATGAGTACGACCTCAATAACTGATTCCCCTTTAGGGAAATCAGCTCGTAATCAACTCCAAAAATAATTTCTAGGTGGGTTTCCAGTTCCTTTAAACTTAATCATCTGTTAAGCTAAATCAGTAGCTTCCTTAAAATCTTATTTTTAAGCATAATAATACCGACTCCTATAGAGTGATATATATATATAATAACTGACCATTTGCAGCTAATGAAAAATAAACATGCAATAACACGGGACGTTATCTCCCGCGTCCCAGCCAGTCGCTTGCTGTCTTTCCCAATGAGCGCATGCAAGTAGGTCGGTAATATATTCCTATACCACAATAGATCTCTCACTCTCTGTATTTTATTTTAAGATATGACTTAAGAATATTTATTATGTTCATTGTTAGATATTTATTTTGTATTTTATTTATTGATATTAACATGTTTTATGACCCTGTTGCAATGTATAGAGTTTTTATGAATGTTATTATTTTTCATGTGTAGCTCTGAAGATGGAGACATTAGTCTTTGAAAGCGCTTAGCGCTGAAATAAACAAATTGTGAAGAATTGGACGTTTTTTCTCTCTCTCCAAGTAAACATTCTTCACTTCCAACAAACACTGCCGTGAAACATGCAATAACGTTGGAGCATTTGCATATGGGAGCGCTGAAAGGGATTATTCTGGACGCAGATGGCAGTGAATTGTTAAATCTGTACAACGAATTTGAAATAACACCAAAAGTAGTAAATTTTGCACTAGGAACTGCAACAACTGATGTAAAACGTAAGTGTATGGAGGTATTGAGGCACATAGAAGATAACCTAAGTGGTGATTATATGACTGGAATTCATGCTTTGGTAAGCCCTGAGTTTTTTGATGCACTTACTTCTTATACTAAAGTGAAAGAAGCATATGAAAGATGGCAAGAAGGAGCAGCACTTCGAAATGATATGAGATCAGGATTTACGTTTTGCGGAATAACGTTTGAGGAATATAGATGGCAAGCAACTGATCCTGAAGGAACCGTGAGAAGATTTATAGAAAAAGATATAGGTCACTGTTTTCCACTAGGAACAGCAAGCACATTTACAACATACTTTGCACCAGCAGATTTTAATGAGACAGTGAATATATATATATATATATATATATATATATATATATATATATATATATGCATAAATGAGGGAAACAAGGAATTCATAGAGAGACAATAAAACCCCTTTAGTTGAGGAGGAAATGGTTGACGAACCATCTCATTTATCTCTGTCCTCGGTAGCAAGACCATCCATCTAACTAGCTACAATCACATCTCTTTCCTCGCTCTCTCTCTGAGTAGTTCTCTCTTTTCTCTTTACATCATCATCAGTTGCCAAATACAATAATAGCCCATAATGACACAACTAAGTGGTTTATTGGAGGATACTTTTTTTAAGAGAAATCATTTGTTGCAACCACTAACACTGAAACGTCTGCTCGCGAAAATTTAAAGAAAATAGTGGGAAAACTGCATATTTCCGAGCTGAAAAGACGAAAGTCCATCACGGAGGGGCGGCGTTAATAAGTGGATTTCCATGTGCTTCACGTATTTTCCTAAAAAAAATATTTCGTATTTAGGCTTCAAAAGCCTCTTGATATAAACTCTCTGTGTTACTAAGAAATGGATTGGAGAGGTGGTTTATAGATGGCCGAAAACTAAAATATGGAAATATCTCGGCTAATATTCAATTTAGAGTATATAATAACATATATAGAACATCATACGAGGGGTGTACAGAAAGTTCTAAGCCTGGTGTACTTATGATACCTTTTATATCAAACAGATAAGCTGAGTGGTGTTAAAGGTCATTGTTTATCTCATAAGTTATTATCTTCCTAATTCCTCCTTTCAATTCTGGTCAGTTTTTTTCAAACTGTTGTGAGTTACAGGTCGATTTAAAAATGTCTAATTTTGAGCATCGTGCAGTGATAAAATATTTCGTAAAAAAGGGGATGAGGCCGAAGGAAATTTTTGAAGACGTGTCTGCAACTTTGAGGGGCTCTGCCCCATCGTATGCCACCGTCAAAAAGTGGGCCGCACTCTTCAAAGGTGGCCGAGAAAACCTTGAAGACGATGACCGATCTGGGCGGCCTTCAACATCAGTTACTGAAGACACCATATCCAAAGTTGAACCATCAAAGAGAAACGTCGAGGAAAGATCACCAAAGGTGTGCTGCTGCTGCAGGACAATGCTCCCGCCCACAAATCAAGAGTTGCCATGGAGACGGCCAAGTCTTTGGGCTTTGAGCTGCTCCCGCTCCCACCCTACTCGCCAGAGCTGGCCCCCTCAGACTTCTACCTCTTCCCTAATATGAAAAAACATTTGCGTGGGAGAGTGATTTCGTCAGACGATGAGGTGATCTCAGCTGTCAAGGTTGTTTTGGAAGGTTTTGACAACAATTTTTTTTTTGACCGGGTTACAGATGTTGGAAAAGCGGTGGAATAAGTGCGTTGCTGTTGAGGGGGACTATATTGAAAAATAAAAATATGTAAGTTGAAAATATATTTGTATATATATATATATATATATATATATATATATATATATATATCAGGCTTAGAACTTTCTGTACACCCCTCGTATATGCAATAAGATTAATTCCATACAATGTTTCAGTCCGTCGCGTAACAACGGTGATATTTTGAATTTTCAAAGTTTTCCCTCTAAAAGCCCCTCCCCCTCCCCCACAGTAGCGATTTTAGCCCTTAACGAACTTGATATTCATTTTTACATAAAAGGTTTAAATATCGAGTTTCGTGACGATCAGACAACAATTGCGACCGTATGGAGTATTAACTAACAAATATACGCGTGTGTGTGTGTATGGGAAATTGTTCGAAAATTGCGTCATTAGTACGGCCTCAATAGCTTAAGGGAAATCGGCTAAAATAAAGCACCCACAGTTTTTATTGGTATTCCTGTTTCAAATATGCTAATAAAGTGTGTAGATACTTTGTCAATCAGTAGGAGTAGGTAGTCCAGATTGTGAGGTTTGTCAGTTTTATGTCATCTCTACAGCGAACATTTCTATGGTTTAAATTTTGCTTTAGATGTGAGTGTTCACGTCACAGCTACGAGAGAACCACGTCATTTCTGCCTTAACTGCGATTACTTCGCGACCATCCCACTGTTGTTGATGACCATTCAATTAATATTTTTTTTAAATGTATTTATTTATTTCTTGTTTCCATGATTTTCCTTATAAGAAGGAGTAAGCCTTATTTAATGAGGTTAGTTATTCTATATCAGTAGCTTCTTAATACATAACATATATTTACGAACTAGAATTAACCCTCATCTCCTACGGTTGAGTCGGATCCGACCGGGGCGCCGGTTCCCCCTAGTCTAAAAATCGCCTGGCTTCCCCGATTACTCCATGGTCCTAGGTACCCTCCTCTCCAGTGCCTGAGGGGGCTGACAAGTCCACTTCGCTCAGGTAAGTGTCCTCTCCTCATTATTAACCATTCAGTCAAATCCGACCCACCGTAGGAAATAAGTTAGGGGTCGGATCCGACTCACCGTAGGTTCTATGCTTTAGATTTCTTCATGATTATTTCTACATTCCCATAAGAATGCACGATTTTTTTTAGAATGGCATTCAATAAAATTTTTACGACTTCGGAAGAAATTTTGGAGGAGTTTCGACGCCAAGAGAATGAAGACATGTTGGAAGAAAACGAGGATAGTACATCCGAGCAGGAAGATGAAATATTACACAACGTTGATGATGTATTTGATGCTGATGAGAGTGATGATGAATGTGGTTTGAAAAATGACCAGATTTTTGACGATGGTGAGCAAAATTTCGATTTCGGCAAGGATGGGGAAACCCTCTGGACCGATAAGCCGATACGATCAAAATTTTCCAGAGTGTTGGTTTCCAAACTTTCCAATCAATGTGGTCAGAGGAAATCCTGGCCCAAGAGGAGAAGAAAGAAGTATCACGGATATTTTGAAACTGTTTTTACTTTTCATTGGTGAAGAAATGATAAGTGATGTTGTAAAGCACACAGACGAAGAAATCGAACGGACGCGGCATTGATTTACCGGCGATGTTTCGTATATTTCATTACAAATAATGAAGAATTTAAAGCCTTTCTTGGGCTCCTTTATTTGAGTGACACATTGCAAAATTCCACCCTGAATACCAAGGAAATGTTTTCCCAAATTTATGGTCCACCCATGTTTCGATGTATGTACTATGTCCCGAGCACAATTTGAATTTATCCTGGAGAAATGCAGGTTTGACGACAAGACAACAAGTTTTCTTGAATTAAATTCTCACTTTTGTTCCTTTATTTTGTATTTTTTTTTTTTATAATTTAAGTATATAACTTTAAGAGACTGTCAAAATTTAGTCAAAAGACAATGAAGACAGATATAAGTATCAATGTTAACTTTTTTAAACATTAAAGTAAATAAAAATTTTTTTTTTTAGTTTTTAATCCATATTTATCCTTTTCCTGCATAATTAATGATATCTTTAATGATTACGCCCTTCAGGAGCCAGCATGGTCGGATCCGGCCCACCGTAGGAAATTTTCGTTATACTTATTATTTTATTGTTGTTATACTTATTATTTTATTGTATTAATTATACTTATTGTATTTTATTGTTCGTTATACTTATTATTTTATTGTATTATTATTATATTTATTGTATTTTATTGTTGTTATACTTATTATTTTATTGTTATTATACTTATTGTATTTTATTGTACGTTATACTTAATATTTTATTGTTGTTATACTTATTATTTTATTGTATTAATTATACTTATTGTATTTTATTGTTCCTTATACTTATTATTTTATTGTTGTTTTACTTATTATTTTATTGTTTTAATTATATTTATTGTATTTTATTGTTCGTTATACTTATTATTTTATTGTTGTTTTACTTATTATTTTATTCTTGTTATACTTATTATTTTATTGTTGTTATACTTATTATTTTATTGTATTATTATACTTATTGTATTTTATTGTTCGTTATACTTATTATTTTATTGTATTATTATTATACTTATTGTATTTTATTGTACGTTATACTTAATATTTTATTGTTGTTATACTTATTATTTTATTGTATTAATTATACTTATTGTATTTTATTGTTCGTTATACTTATTATTTTATTGTTGTTATACTTATTATTTTATTGTATTAATTATACTTATTGTATTTTATTGTTTGTTATACTTATTATTTTATTGTTGTTATACTTATTATTTTATTGTTGTTATACTTATTATTTTATTGTTGTTATACTTATTGTATTTTATTGTTCGTTATACTTATCACATTATCTTGGTTCCTATTCATACTAATTAATAGGCGTAGTAGAACTAAAAAAAATTAAGAGAAGAAGAGAAATTTTACAATGTTAACTCTGATAAGATTTCCGGAGTTTGAGACTATTTCTTAAATATTTAAAAATGTTAGTGTATACTTCTGTAGTTGCACTATTTAGAATATTATGAAGTTGAGAATTATCAGCTGGCTGTTTGAAGGATGGAGGAATTGAATTTGAAATTGAAGGATACTGTTCTCTGAAAGAGGAGTAAATAGGGCAATGAAGCATTATTATATGATAAATGACCTCATTCATATTTAAATTACACAATGTGCAAATTACTTTTGGGTTAATATTATAGTATACAATTTTCATTGAAAACTTTATACAATAGTTCCTTGACGTTCTTAACTGGGCAATGGTTTTTAAATAAGTAAATTATTAAAAAGAGGAAGTCTCTTTTGGTTTTTGCAATTTTGACTTGTGTATCAGCTATTGTACTCTTAATTAGACCCCTTTATCAAAGTAATCTAAATAATGGGATCTTATTTTTAATTGAAGCTTATAAAGTCTGCCCTTTATGTTGGTAAATATTGTCCTTTAAGCATAAATGTCTAAGAGTTTTTCCCACAATTTAAGGAGTCGTTCAATAATGTGAGGTTGCTATGCAGTGAATTTCTAATTTCGTTGAGTCTCTAATTTATCGCTTCTACCTCAGCAGCATAGTTACTTCAGCTGTTTAGGAGACGAACATGTGAAGTGTTTTGTAGACCGCACTGCGTTTGTTAGCAAATTTAGAACCACTGGTGAATATGAAAGTCAGGAAGAACCGCACAATAAGTTGATGTTAAAAGATCCTTTATATTATGCTACATCTGTTCATATGAGCTTAGTTCATATGATTTTTTTTATTTTCCAAGGAGGAATTTTACTAAAGTTAGATAGATAGATTCTCCATTAATGTATACCTCTGTTATATATCACAATCGAAGGTTGGTCTCATTTGACAGAATATGGAGGTGGATCTTAATGTTTACTGAAAGCGAACGCTGAATGTGCATATTAAGTGGCAAGACATTCATAGATGTGTTTGTGGATGGAATACCTTATTGAAAACCTTCCTTTGTATAAGTGAAGAAATGTCTTTAAAACAAGGAGCTAAGTCAATACTCTGTTATTCCTGTCTTATGATTATGTCAGAGTTGAGCAAACAAAGTTAGGACGAAACCTCAATAGAGTATTCCAGGCGAAGGAAAGGTATATATTTCAAATAGGAACACCTCAGCTAGAAAAACATTACCCTCACGCTGGTGCTGTGTTAACTAAGCAGATTTCCCACTTGCGTCACGTATTTGCATTTATGTCAAAAATTGAATGTTCAATGAGAACAATACTTAGTATTTTTATCATGGAATGAAGTAGTTCATAACAGCTTATAGTTAATATGGCATGAGTAGGAGTGAAGGTTTTGTTTTACTCATGTTCGAAGACTAAAATATGGAAATATCTCATCTAATATTAAACATAGGGAAAATTTGTGCAGAACATTACATTTGCAATGAGATTAATTCTATACAATTTTTGATCTGACGAATAACAAAGGCAATATTTTGAAATACCCATCCTATAACCCCCCCTCCCAATTGTTCGATTTTCGTCGGTAACGAACTTGATCTTTTTTTTTACATAAAACGTTTAAATATCAAGTTTCATAACGATCAGACAAAATTTTCGATCATTAGACCGTTAACAGATATATATATATATATATATATATATATATATATATATATAATTTTGAACGGACCTCATTTTCGTTATCTCCTTGGTAGGATCGATGGACATTTGAAGAAAGTTTTCGGAAATCCCAACATGAGTACAACCTCAATAGCTGATTTTCCTTAAGGGAAATCTAAAGTTTCGGTGTACAACTAAGTGCAAAATCTACTCTTAAACTGGATATTGAAATGATAAAAGTAGCAGTATTGGTTAATAAAGATTATCCGGCAAGTAAGCTCTTGAAAAAAAAAAATATTTTTATTCTGATTCACCCAATTATTTTTGTTGCAAGACATAAACAGGCAAAAACTAATTTATCGTACTCATCCTCTTTTAGCGAGAAAATAGTTAACAAGAGATTATCAGAGTTGAGTAAAGATTCGTTTAATGTAAATACACTTCTCAAGTTTTGGACCAGCTCCAATTATTTCCTCTGAACAGAATTGTATAAATAATATCGGTCAATACTCCTATCTAAATTGAATCCAATGGCTTAGATAAATTTTAGCTTTAAATAAGCCATTTATTTACTATACAACTCGTATTTAAAATCGGTATTTATTTAACAAAATAAAAATATTTCTCTTCATTATTAAGGAATAAAAAAAACTTATAAACAGTGAATTCTATATCTCATCTAGTAATAAATATATACAATTTTTCAGTTCATACTTAACGAGCAGTGGTTTCAATGAAATACCATAATTGAATGAATTTCGAGGTAAAATGCTTTCAGCTGCAGGCCGTCTGTTTAAACAGTTAATAGGAATGTATACGGAGAAAGGGGAGGGGAGGGTTCCCAAGTAAACTAATATGAAACAGCACTACACAAAGTGCTAATTGACAGGAAAAGAAAAATCAGGTTTGAATTAATTTCCTCGTTTTAAAGAGAGATTATGGAGTTTATAAAAGATGTTATAAGGAATATACTTTTCAATGAACCTATGCATTTAACCAATATAATATTACAAAGATAAATAGGAAGAGAGAGAGGGCCAAATATCGACTATCCAAAATATTTTCGATGATATTTATTTTTTACCTTCTATTTAGGCTAAAAACTCAAATAAATTGGCCATAAACTGACCAACTTTACCAAAAAGTCCGTCACGCAGGGGCTGCGTAAACTAAGCAGATTTCTCACGTGAAGTTTTACAATAGAGAAATTTGTCTAATAACAGCTGTAGTAGTAAGAAACCTCTAAACCTATTCACGAGGGACGAATAGTTACGAAAACGGCCGCCAGAGCTCACGGCGGAAAGTCCGAACATAGCCACTGCTGCCGAGCAAATGCAGAATACAAATGCAAATATCTCAGTTAATATTCAATATAGAGAATAAATGTATAAAACAATATTTATAGTACATTTAATTTGCAATAAGATTGATTCTGTAACATTTTTCGATTCGACGTATAGTAACGGAGATATTTCGAATTTTCGAAAATCCTCCCCTCTAAACCCCCCCTCCCACTGGTCCGATTTCAGCCGTTAACGAACTTGATCTTTCTTTTTACATAAAACGACTAAATATCGAGTTTGGTAACGTTCAAACAAAAATTGCGACCGCTAGAGCGGTAACAGACAAATATATATACGGACCTCATTTTCGTCATCTACTAGGTAGGATCGATGGACATTTGAAGAAATATTTCGAAAAACCCGTCATGAGTACAACCTCAATAGCTGATTTCCCTTAAGGGAACTCTGCTAAAACAAGTGCCAGTTTAAATCATGTAGTTCTGAATTAGAATAAACTAAAATTTTCAGAGTTAGCAAAGGCCTTCTGAGCAAAATTGATTGGTGGGATAAAACAATTTATAAAAAATCTTAAATATGAAAACAAATATCGAATAGAAAATTGTTGAATAGAAAATAGTTTTAACGTGTTTTGGAATCTACTCACCAGAAATGAAAAATGTATTCCATGGTTGCCTTTGTAGATGATATTTGAATCACAAGACAGTGATATTGAGAACGAAATTTATAACATAGTATTTTCAAAAAGTATAGCACATCTGGATTCTCAGATGAAGTTTAAAATGGTTGAATAAAAATTAGAACTTTACTGCACCTATTTTGTCATTCACTAACTCTTTAAAACCACAAACTTTGAAAACAACAAACAAAACGCTTCAGGCACTTCTAGCACTGGTGTCGATACTAACCTAATAAAAGACTAGTGATTTTTCTCTTAGATTACAAAAATTGAGGAACATGAATAGGCGATATTAGGCACTGGGGTGATATTTGGAACACCCACTTTCTCACTCACTCTCTCTCTCTCTCTCTCTCTCTCTCTCTCTCTCTCTCTCTCTCTCTCTCTCTCTCCCTCTCTCTCTCTCTCTCTCTCTCTCTCTCTCTCTCTCTCTCTCTCTCTCTCTCTCTCTCTCTCTCTCTCTCTCTCTCTCTCTCTCTCTCTCTCTCTCTCTCTCTCTCTCTCTCTCTCTCTCTCTCTCTCTCTCTCTCTCTCTCTCTCTCTCTCTCTCTCTCTCTCTCCCTCTCTCCCTCTCTCCCTCTCTCCCTCTCTCCCTCTCTCTCTCTCTCTCTCTCTCTCTCTCTCTCTCTCTCTCTCTCTCTCTCTCTCTCTCTCTCTCTCTCTCTATATATATATATATATATATATATATATATATATATATATATATATATCTATATCTATATCCTTGCTAAGGTAACCAGCTTTGCTCGGTATATCAGTTGAGACTGAATTGTGAAAGTATTTTATAGGCAAAGCTTCTCTAAGCACACTATTTGCATTCTTCGTTTTTTTTTCTCTTGCCAAACGAGCCTTGCAGCTAAAGCAAATTTATGACTTTTTTCAGAGGCTTTATTCTTCAAATGAATTTGAAATCTATCCCTATTCACTGTTCAAAACACCGTGGACAGTATAAATTTTAATCCGGGAAAGAAGTCATTATTATTAAGTAACACATCTGAGGCACTCGTCATTGTTTGCGAAATAAAATATTTAGATTGAATAATGGCGGAAATTTATTCATTAAAAAGTTCGAGTTCTACCTGTTTAGCTTTCTGGGAACTTCGAAGAATCGCTGTATTATTGTTGAGTCTGATAGAATAAACGGTAAGCGGTTCCTAAATAATCAAATTTCTTTTTTCAAAACACCAACTTCTATATAAATCAATAATATGGATAGTGGTTCAAAGAACAGCAGAGCCAGTTTTTGTGTACCTAATAATCATAATTAAAGCTATTCTTTTATATATCAGGAGTATAATGTTTGTATTCATATTGCTGCATCAGCATGTTCAGTTCAGTATCCACATACTAACAAAACAATGTTAATGAATAGCAAAAATAACTGGGTATAACACCTCTAAACATTCATTCTTTTAAATAATTTAATTCCAATAATTAAACTACTTCACGCTTCTAACAATAACGCTATATTTCAGTAAGCATAAACCAATGGGATAACGAGAGGGGAGGGGGTGAACTATAATATTGTCTGTGTATTTCCGCCATAAATGGGAGACACACCTGTGTTATAAGCCCGTAGGTCTATAGTTTCTCCTAACTTGAAATCCTGCCCATATTAAAATGAAAGAGCATGAATATACATTCAGGATGCAAGAGAAGCAATAATAAATAGCTAAGTATGACGTAAGGTTAACGGTTGTGAAGGATGTTTATATATAAATATATATATATATATATATATATATATATATATATATATATAAAATTGTAACCTCTGTCTGTACATTGATTTTTTTCGCGAAATTTCACGATAACTTTTCGTTTCACATGTCATAGACACCATAACTGCATTTTGTTTCTTTGGTGTCTGTTTGTTTATTTGTTTGTTTGTTACCTTTTCACGCATAAACGGCTGAACCGAATTTTATGAAACTTAGTATGTATATTACTAATAGCCCAGCTTAGACTTTAGGCTATAATTATATTCTCTAAGACAAACAGGAGTGGGGGTTATAAAGGAGGCCTGAAATTAAAAATTGCGATATTTCGTTTCCTATTGCTTTTTCAGCAAATATGCACATAACAAAAGTTGTTTAGTTTGTAATTTAGAGTAACTTTTATTATATGGACTTTTGCCAAATACGGAAGTATAAATGCGTTATACGCTAAAAGCTATAGCGGTAGTCCACAATTTTACTTGGCACAAAAGACTCAACCGAACTAAACCAAACTCGGTATGTAAATTAGTATTAACGCCTTCATTATAATAAGCCATACTAACATTTATAGGGACGGGCAGGAGTGGGGGTTATAAGGGAGGCCTGACATTAAAAATAGCGATATTTCGTTTCCTATTGCTTTTTCAGCAAATATGCACATAACAAAAGTTGTTTATTTTGTTATTTAGAGTAACTTTTGTTATATGCACTTTTGCCGTATACGGAAGTATAAAGGCGTTATACGCTAAAAATGATAGCGGGAGCCAACAATTTTATTTGGCACAAAAGACTCAACCGAACTAAATAAAACACTCAGTATGTGTATTAGCACTAACGCCTTCCTTATAATAAGCCATACTAACATTTCTAGGGACGGGCTGGAGTGGGGGTTATAAGGGAGGCCTGAAATTAATAATAGTGATTTCCTATTGGGGTTTCGGCAAATATGCACATAACAAAAGTTGTTTATTTTGTTATTTAGAGAAATTTTCTCAACACTTCTTTTCAATATGAACAACCAGGTACCTCACCTGGAAAATTAATTCAAATGTATGTTAATATTTAGTCCTTAATAATTAAAATCTATGCATAATGCACACGAAACGGTAACTATGACAATATGCAGGACAGTGAAGTCTTACATAAAAAATTAATTTGATTATTAACAAATCCCCAGAAACGACGGGTATTAACTCTAAACACTGGGACGGGTAAATGTCAAAATATTGTGCAAAGTAAAGCCTTGCCAAAAAAATACCATCACCATTCAGCCTCAAATGAATTCCCGAGCGAAGCCGGGTATCTGAGCTTGTACGAATATAATCTTATGTATAAAACTATGCTAAAACTATATGTGCTTGGTTTGATTTTTGGCAGGAAATATGTTCATTATAGATGACATTTAATTGTGATAAATGCTACCCATGATTATGGTTTGAATTATTCAAAAAGTCGTGAGGGATAAATTAGGAACCCATTTTCATATATTCTTCAAAACTAAAATTTCTATTCTATTAACCCTGAAAGTTACACTTTAGGATTGGCTGTTTTGAAAAAAATAATACATCGTGGAGGGAAGTGCAATTGTACACATTGAAGTCTTGCTATAAAAATACAATCATTAGTCAGTCAGCAATGATTTCCCGGGCATCGCCGGGTACCTTAGCTAGTCTATGTATATATATATATATATATATATATATATATATATATATATATATACATATAATTATATATATATATATATATATATATAATATATATATATATATATAATATATATATATATATATATATATATATATATATATATATATATATATATTGTTACGAGAATTAAATAAATAAAAAATTAAACAGAGATAGTCACGTATTTAGGAAGTGCGAGGTAGATCAAAGAAGCCGACATAAGATCGAGTTCGTTCGAGTCCTGTTCTGGAAGGGCCTGGGCCGTCCCTTTGATGTTTTGCCGCCAATCTATATATGACACCCTAGCTGACCCTAGCCAGTTTGATCTCAAGTGCTCATATTTGCATTCAGTGCTACAGTGCGACTTAGTGCAGTGCGGTAAAGTGTTTTTATGTGAAGAAAAGTCTCGTGCCGTGACTGTAACAGTTTAGTGCCGTGTTGAAGGACAGTGCAGTGCCGTCTTTCTGTGAATTTCGTGAGTGTAGTATTGGACTGTGACTCATTGAAGAACAGTGACGCTATCAGCGCATACTGTGCGTAGTAATTAAGAACAATTAACCAAGTGTATTGTGCATTCTTAAATAAATTGTGCAGTGATAAAAACTGTGAAACTTGTGTGTATTTAATTTTGCTATCCAAAGGAACTCTTATAAACAACGTTTATTACTGATTTTGTAATGAAACGTAACAATATATTAATTAATTGATTTCTGAATTAAGAATTATTTACTTCCACGTCTTTATATGCATTATACGCATATCGGGCTTGTAAGATATTAAATATATGTTATATACAACAGTATACTGCTTGTATTTTTTTTTTATCTGAATCATCTTCAGGGGTTATGTAGATTAGGAATGATTTATTATTAATCACAAAACAGTAACATAGATTTGAGAGTATATGTGTTTGTGTGTGTATATATATATGTATATATATATATATATATATATATATATAAAATTTTAGCCTCTGTCTGTACATTGATTTTTGCGCGAAATTTCACGATAACTTTTCGTTTCACATGTCATAGACACCATAAATGCATTTTGTTTCTTTCGTGTCTGTTTGTTACCTTTTTCACGCATAAACGGCTGAACCGAATTTTATGAAACTTGGTATATATATTACTGCTAGCTCAATTTAGGCTTTAGGCTATATTAATATTCTCTGAGACAAACAGTAGTGGGGGTTATAAGGGAGGCCTGAAATTAAAAATAGCGAAATTTCGTTTCCTTTTGGTTATTCGGCAAATATGCACTTAACAATAGTCATTTATTTTATTATTTAGAGTAACTTTTCTTATATACACTTTCGTCGTATTCCGAACTTTAAAAGCGTTATACGCTAAAAACTATAGCGAGAGTTAACAATTTTATTTGGCACAAAAGACTCAACCGAACTAAATAAAACTCGGTACGTGTGTTAGCACTAACGCCTTCATTATAACAAGCCATGCCTACATTTCTAGAGACGGGCAGGAGTGGGGGTTGCAAGGTAGACCCGAAATTAAAAATAGCGATATTTCGTTTGCTATTGGTTTTTCGGAAAATGTGCATATAACAAAAGTTGTTTATTGTGTTATTTAGAGTAGCTTTTGTTATAGTCACTTTTTTTTTTATAACAAAGTATAAACGCAAAGGATACACCAAAAACTAAAGCGGGAGCCAACTATTTTATTGGGCACTAACGGTTGAACCGAATTGAACGAAACTCGGTATGTGAAGAAGCATTAATTCTTCCATAATTATAAGTTATATTAAAATTTATAGGTTCAAACGGGAGTGGGGGTTATAAGGGAAGCCTGAAATAAGAATTTGAGATATTTCATTTTCTATTTGTTTTTCGGTTATGATGAATCTAAAACAGCTGTCACCATTAAGCTTTGGACAACATCAAAGGAAAGGATCATATGTGGTTTGGAAGAGAGAATACTTTTTACGATAATGAATTATATGGTCCATTACGTTATAAAAAAAACCTACATTCACAGGAGGCGGGGAATATAATAATATTAGAAGAGTGAAGTCTTAAATAACAAATAATTTTATTATTAACAAATCCACCGCAACAACGGGTATAAACCCTAAAAACTGTGATGGGGAAATGTCAAAATATTGTTGAAAGTAAAGCCTTGCCAAAAAAATACCATCTTTATTCAGCCTAAAATGAATTCCCGGGCGAAGACGGGTACCTTAGCTAGTATATATATATATATATATGCACACACATATATACATATATATAAGTGTATGTATATACTGGTGTATGTATACCCTGATTTGCCAAAATATTACAAACATTAAAGAAAAGGTCTCGACTATTTTCTTCCAAGGATGTGTAAGATACTCAATGTAAATAAATGTGTAAATAAGTTGAGCACACTAGATTAGCAATGGCAAGCACGGTTAGTCCGGCCGAGTGCAAATGTTGATATTACAACTTAGCAACTTGCTCACAAGCTTCGACTATTGAGCGTTCAGTTTCAGAACGTAATTAAAAACTAAACACTACTCTTTAGTTTACTTAATTAGTACAAGTATGCAGCTGCAGCAACTTTCTTAGGCCGTCACATATTTAATTAAAGTACTAAATGCATATAGTTTCTCGGGACATTCATTTGCTTTAAGAAGCATGATTAAACACGAAAATGGGTGGAGTTTCAACGGGTATTTAATAGTGCAATTATTGAACTTATTCTGCATTTTTTTGTGTTACAATGATTTTGGTATTTTGGATTTAAATAAAGTGTTACATAATATTACAGTTTATTGTTAATATGGCATGAGTAGGAGAAGTAGGGGTAGGCTGGAAACTAAAATATGCAAAATTCTTCGTAAATGCTAAAGATAGAGATTAAATGTATATAACAATATTTATAGTATCTTTTATTTGTAATAAAATTAGTAACGTATAATAACGGAGATATTTGGAATTTTGGGAATTCTCCCCCTGTAAACCCCCTCTCCCACTGGTTCAATTTCAGCCACTAACGAACTTGACATTTAGTTTTGTATGAAACGCTTATATATCGAGTTCGGTTACGATAAAATAAGAATTGCGACCGCTAGAGCGGTAATAGACAAATATGTGTATGTTTATATATATATATATATATATATATATATATATACTAGCTAAGGTACCCGGCTTCGCTCATTAGAGTAAAAAAAAGTGAAGTTATTTTGTTTTGGCAGGGCTTTCTTTACTTGGCACAATAATTATACATTTCCCCTTCCCAGTTTCTAGAGGTTTCTGGGCATGTAACTTTTTTTTACAACATAATGGACGATATAATTCATAATCATATTTCTTTTTAATAGTATTATTTTTTGTTATGAACTAAGTAATTATGAACGGACCTAATTTTCGACGTCTCCTGGATCGATGGACATTTGAGAATGTTTTCTATAATCGCTTCCCCTAAGGAAAATCTGCTAATAGTAATGTACAGGTTCCAGAAAAGAGGCGACAAATTATATGTTGCTACTGAATATGTAACAATTAGAAAATTCTTACAATGACATTCCTATTTAGCGCCAATAATCTAAAAGCAACAGTTATTTTTAGCAATGTAATTTTTCAAATTCAAAAAAATATTTGTATGTATACATACATATATATATATATATATATATATATATATATATATATATATATATATATATATATATATATATATATGGACGGTTTAGATTCACAAATCAGCCCGTCAGATGGAGCAGGAGAGGGGGTTATAAGGGAGGCCTAAAATTAAAAATAGCCATATTTCGTTTCCTATTGGTTTTTAGGCTAATATGCACAGGACAAAAATTGTTTATTTTGTTATTTAGAGTAACTTTAATAATATTCACTTTTGACGTCTAACAAAGTATAAACGAGATATACACTAAAAATTAAAGTGGTTGTCAACAATTTTATTGGGCACTAACGATTGAACCGAACTTAACAAAACTCTATATGTAAATTAGCATTAATTCTTCCATGATTATAAGCTATATTAAATTTGTTAGGTTCGAACGGGAATGGGGGTTATAAGGGAGACCTGAATAAACAAATCGCGATATTTCATTTTCTAATTGTTTTTGGGCAAACGTGCACATAACAAAAGTTGTTTTTTTTTGTTATTAAAATGAGCTTTTGTTTTAAATATATTATTAAATTTAATATCCTAATCTCTTGAAATATCATGCAGGACAACGTCTGTCGGGTCCGCTATCTATTGCCTTAATTATTAACGTATATACGTTAATAATTAAGGCAATAGATTTGCTTTAATTTTCATAAAATCAGTGTTAAATTGTGATGATGGATGGACTGTCAATTAGTCGTTTAGTTTAAACAGAGATATTTAGTTAAAGTTTGGTGAGTTAAGTAGAAAATCAAGTTGCTCCTGGTACAAGAACACAAGGGGTCATTTATCAGAGGGAGCTTGTTAGAGGCCGACAGACAGACGGACATTTCTCCATAGTTTCTACCCACAACCCCTCAGCCCACTCACCTGAATTCTGGTGGGAGTATCTCAATTTCTTTAGCCCTCCTCAGCTCGTTTCTATCTCTCTCCTTCAGTAAGCACGCGGGAATGTACAGTACAACGCGGCACCCAAATAGCTTCTCTTGATCATTTAAGAAGTCGGCCAAGCAGGTGTGGCGTGAGCTTAGCTGATTTTCTAAGTGCATGAACGGCAGACTGATGAAATCACCTCATGTTATTTATAGAAAACTTCCAGGGGGAAAATTTTATTGAACCATTATTATTGGAAATTGAATTATCTACTAATCTTTATATGCACGTATTTTCTCTATTGTGTATATAAACCAATATATTTAGAATTTTTAGTTTTGAGGCTTCAGTAAACCCCCGCTCCTACTCATATGATATTAACAACAAGCTGTTATAACATGAACCTCTTTAATCTTAGCGTAAATTCGAAATATTGTTGCCATGGGGATACATGACGCTATCCATTAACATTTTACCTTCTTGTTTCGAAAATGTTTATTTAAATTATACCGTACTCGATATTTAACAGTTATAATCGACACTAAGGATCGAATTTGTTATTGCCTGAAATCGGACCTGGAATAGTGGGGGTTTAGATGGGCGGATTCGAAAATTCAAAATATTTCAGTTATTATAAATGTTATCAGAGTTATTCTTAATTTCTTTTTTTTCTGGCGTCAGTAAGCTCCCCCCCCCCTCTTTCTACTCATCAGTTTGGCATGTTATTATTATTCTTTATTAATGTCCACTTTTTGCAACTAAGGCTAATTGAGACGGCTTAACTACAGGTTTCCACCCTTTTCTAGCCAGGGTGGGATTTTAAGATGTTATTTATATATGGTAATATGGTGGCATGTTATTCCACCACGTAGGAAAACTGCTAAGTTTACGAAGTACACTCCTGCGTGGCAGACTTATCAATTTTATGAATGCATAAAAACAATGTACTCACCTTACCTTTGGAAACTTACTGATTCATCAAAAGAGTTCCTTTTTTTTTTTTTTTTTCAAAATCAAATGATATATCAGAAAAATAATTATAAACCTTATCTTTAGGAATTCATATCAATATAATGGGACTTTTTAACTGTCTGTTTAGTCATTGCGTGCCTTAAAGTAAAGCAAATTTAACTCCATTGAATTTAAATAGATAATTAATTATCCATGTATTCGGTTTTGTAGTTTTGTTTAAAGATATTAAAATTATGTAGTATAAAATACTCAATTCTAAGTTTCTGGAAGAATTAAACTAAACTCGGTTGCTTTTCATTCCATTTCTTCCAAGGGTTTGATATCGCAGCAGAAAATATCTCGAAATAATATATAAGATGAAAAAGCTTCATCTCCCTTTGATCTCTCCGAAGAGAGAATACACTATAACGCTAAGAAGGAACCGTTGTTTTATCCCTTTGAAGGGGTTTGTGCCTTCATCTCAAACCACCGTACACACATTGAAACCACCAGCCCTTTGATCCGACCGGCTCAACTTGGTCTTATGTTTAAGTCTTCGGACTTAAACATAAGGCCATCTTCCTTTATCAAATTCTCTCCTCAACTCACTCTATTACACTTGTAAGTTTCAATGAATACCATTATTTATTCATTAAGGAGGGTTAGGTAACGCAAGGCCGTCCCCGGAGGCTTCTTAGACTTAACAAAGATGCGTTAGGGGCTCAAAGTTAATTCGTAGACGGAGAAATCTTCTTTACGCCATCAGAGAAAGGGGCCTAACAATGATAGTACCGCAGATCATTGAAATGCTTCAAGGAATCTTAAATTTGGGCTTCAGCAGATACACGTAAACAAAATAATATAGGAGAAACAAAACTACCATTCACACAAATATACACGTTTAAATAAATAGATCAAATTAACTGTCTGTTTATTCATTGGAGCTTCACAGCAGTGGCAATGTTGCTCAGAAAAAACCTGCATAAAATTTAAAAAAAATAAAAATTAATTTAACGAAAAATAATCAGTAATAAATAATAACAAAAACGGAAAAAAAATAGAGCTGAAACGAAAAATAGAAATGTAACACAAAACAAAATTGAAAACAAAAAAACAGAACTCGAACACAACAAAGGAACAACAGATAGAATCCAAAACTAACTATTAAAACTGAAACATGAGAATGAAAAACGAAAAATAAGAGTCACGTTGGATAATAGGAAAATCAAATTAAAAATATGAAACAAAATATATTAAAAATAAATAAATTGATAGATAAAATGGAATATGTATCTAAAATGAGTAATCAATGAATTTAAAATAATTGAGATTTAGATAAAATATAGGTGTCTTTTAAAAAGTCTATATCTCCCTTTTACACACTCGTATTGCATTATCTTGACAAGGGAGAAAACCTTAACTTTTGTTCGACCCAAAACACTAATTTCCTTCTCTTAGGTCTACGCCATGTGTTGCATGTGATGTTACTATTGGATAGAAAATGATTCTAGGTTTACCCCTGATCTAATTTCATCTGACTTCCGATTTTGAGTCATTAATATCACATTACTAAGGAAGGATTTCAAAACTGAATAATTGTTTTTATCGTTTTTCAAGCATAAAGAAAAACATACTATCGTAATTCCTTCTTACAAATTAATTTGGTTAAAACACCTCCTTGTTTAATGATCATGTTCGCCTCCCGCACAACTTCATTGAAGGCCAAGAGAGAAAATTGTCAGCAGTCTTGAACTATACGCACTTTGACTCATCTCACACGCGGCAGGAGAGTGAGTGAGTGAGAGAGAGAGTGAGAGAGAGAGAGAGAGAGAGAGTGAGGGAGAGAGAGAGAGAGAGAGAGAGAGAGAGAGAGAGAGAGAGAGAGAGAGAGAGAGAGAGAGAGGGAGAGAGAGAGAGAGAGAGAGAGAGAGAGAGAAGAGAGAGAGGGAGAGAGAATGAGTGAGTGAGTGAGAGAGAGAGAGAGAGTGAGAGAGAGAGAGATGAGAGAGTGGGAGGGAGAGTGAGTGAGTGAGTGAGAGAGAGAGAGAGAGAGAGAGAGAGAGAGAGAGAGAGAGAGAGAGAGAGAGAGAGAGAGAGAGAGAGAGAGAGAGAGAGAGAGAGAGAAGAGAGAGAGGAGAGAAGAGAGAGAGAGGGAGAGAGAGAGAGAGAGGAGAGAGAGAGAGAAGAGAGAGAGGGAGAGAGAATGAGTGAGTGAGTGAGAGAGAGAGAGAGAGAGACAGAGGAGAGAGAAGAGAGAGAGGGAGGGAGAGGAGGAGTGAGTGAGGAGGAGAGAGAGAGAGAGAGAGAGAGAGAGAGAGAGAGAGAGAGAGAGCGAGAGAGAGAGGAGAGAGCGCGGGAGAGAGAGAGAGAGAGAGAGAGAGAGAGAGAGAGAGGAGAGAGAGAGGGAGAGAGAATGAGTGAGTGAGTGAGAGAGAGAGAGAGAGAGTGAGAGAGAGAGAGAGAAGAGAGAGAGGGAGAGAGAGTGAGTGAGTGAGTGAGAGAGAGAGAGAGAGACAGAGAGAGAGAGAGAGAGAGAGTGAAGAGAGAGAGAGAGGAGAGCAGAGAGAGAGGAGAGAGAGTGTGAGTGAGAGAGAGAGTGTGAAGAGAGTGAGGGCGTGAGAGTGAGTGAGTGAGTGAGAGAGAGAGAAAGAGAGGGTGAGAGAGAGTGAAAGAGAGAGAGAGAGAGAGAGTGAGAGAGAGAGAGTGAGAGAGAGAAAGTGAGTGAGAGAGAGAGAGGAGAGAGAGAGGGGAGAGAGAGAGAGAGAGAGAGAGAGAGAGTGAGTGAGTGAGTGAGAGAGAGAGAAAGAGAGAGAGAGTGAGTGTGAGAGAGAGAGAGAGAGAGAGAGAGAGACAGAGAGAGAGAGAGACAGAGAGACTACACAAAATGAGGTAACTACAACTTTCAACAATTATCAACTACGTCACTCCCAACAGCTAGTCAATAGTTCAATAGCCTACTTTTGTAATATTACCCTTTAATAATTAGCTCACATCAGTCAGTAACCCATAATTACCCCCTTCGGACCCAAATCCAATAAATAATAACTATTAGTACATCGAATTTATTGTATTCAGATATTATTTAGTCGCTAAATCATCATTTATATTATTACAAATACTATTTTATTTTACATGAATAAGTGCAATATCGTATCATGAAGGAATACATTTATGACCAGTACCTCTTAAATTCGTGAAAAACTAAAAAACAATATGAAGTGGAAGTACCCATTGGTAGTTACCTATTAAATTAAATTAACGAAGGTTCTGGTGAAGAAATTTAATTAAACAGGATTCATTCATATTTTCCCGATAAACAACTAAGATCATGTAAAAATCTTTTGTACCTCTAATAGGTTGAGGGAAATTTGCTATTTCTTTTCGCCCTCCTTTAAAGAGAAGGGGCGCAACTAATCGTTACAAACTCCCAAATATAAAATTTCAACATTCGAATTCTAGCCTATTAATGGAGAAATTTACTATTTGGTTTTATTGGCAGATTTTCCTAAAGGAAAATCAGCTATTGAGGTCGTTACTCATGACGCTATTTTCGAAACAATTCTTCAAAAGTCGATCAATCCTGCCTAGGAGACGTCGAAAATGAGAATCGTTCAAAATCGTATGTATATATATATATATATATATATATATATATATATATATATATATATATATATATATATATATATATTCCATCTCAGAGCACCAAAAGGTTACAGAATATATCCTACATATATTTCCATATAAACCAACAATTGTCTGTACATGTGAAACACGTATTTTAATATATGTATGTAATGTAATGGCTTTTGCTCCTAAAGATAGACTAATATTTACCTACTCCTTAAATAACTTCGCGTTTTTTTGTTAAACCTTTTTAATACGATTCTTCTTACAATTAGCTGTGTTCAATTTAGAAGAGGAGACTATTTTTCCTCCCCCCAAAAATGGACGAGTTTCTTCATGTCTACACTGCTAGAAGCCTTTATTTTTTTTTATTTTTTTTTTTTGCCTCCAACAACACTTCACAATCAAATCAGCCAGAATTTTATTTCTTTAAAAAGACCACTATAATGGCTATGTTAAATATACAAATGTGTAAAAGGACCATAAATGGAGTCAAAGTCTACTTTCTTAATTAAAGGTGAATATTCAAGTAAAAGGATGGAGAAGCACATTATTTTTTTTTTAAAATTAAATATGGTATTATCTAATGCAATGTGTAAAAATGTAAATTGTGAATTATAATTCCGGGTCAAACTCGGACTCAGTGTTGAAAGAGATTGCCAAAGTGAATCGCTTGTTAAGGAAAACGTCCAGAATATCATTTTTCAGACGTGTAATGCTGTTCTTGGTTGAATGAATGGGTTTAAAGCCAAAATCCCACCCAGTCTTCTGTAAAGGATTCTCCCATAGAATTTACATGTGCAATGATATAGATCTTTTAAGGGGTGTGATCATTTTTGTTCGGCTTTAGAAAGCTATAGACAGGAATTAAAAAAAAAAAAATTGTCAGATCAGTTTTTATCAGCTCCAGCGAACGGAACTCGGTATGATCGTACCTTGGTTCCCCAACTACTAGATTAAAAAAAATCTATTCAAATCGAGAATATCACCTGAAAAAGCTAGCCGGAGCGATACCAAAAATGAGCAATAAATGGGCGAAACACTGACCAATGGAGCAGAACGCCTGGAAAAAATGTCATTGTTCCGCCAATGGTCCTGATTCCGCCTTCATGGTGCAAAAAGCACGAATAACCAACTAATTTTTTTCTGAACCAAGTATATATTCTTTGTTCCCAGATTAATCTTGAACCTTGAAAATATACTTGAATCACAAATAAGGCACAGCTTTTGGAAGCTACGTCAATTCAAAGTAGCGAGTTTCCGACATCTCGATCCAGGCACTTGTTGATCCGTGTTAATCAACGCTCCTATAACACGGCAGATAATATATATATATATATATATATATATATATATATATATATATATATCTTTATATATAACTACTAGCCAAGGTACCCGGCTTCGCTCGGGAAATCATTTGAGACAGAAAGAGTTTATTATGTTATTGGCAATGCTTCTATGTGTTGAACTCCTCTTCCCGTCTAGGCGCACATTTTCCCGTAAGGGTCTCTTGGGCGACTTAGGGAAAACAAATTTTAGGTTTGAAGAATAAATGAAAATAAGTCTCTAATCATTCCCTCTCCACTGTTTGACACACCGTGAATAATTCAAACCATAATCATGGATAGCATTTATTATAATTAAATATCATCTATAAGTATTTTATATACGATCTAGCTAATATACCCGGCAATGCCCGGGAAATCACCGTTGACTGACTAATGATTATATTTTTACAGAAAATCGTTGAAAAACCAATTGGAATCGGAATATCACAATTTTTCATTTCAGGCCTTCCTCATAACCCCTACTCCCGTTTGGACCTAAAAATTTTAATATATCTTATAATAAGAGAAGAAAAATTTATTGTTATATATATATATATATATATATATATATATATATATATATGTTTTAATTTATGCTTCTCTGATTCTACATGGAATACACCAATTTTTGAACGAGATCCGTCCACTAAAAGTATTTTTGGCACCATGATTAAGAAATCAAGACCACTGTGCGACACAGACTAAAGAGTAGAAGTGCTATTAAATTGACCAAAAATGACTTCACTATGCTTTCATGGATTTCATTAGTTTCTATTTTTATAGCAATGATTATATATACAGCAATGCTCAGGTTTTCAGTGTATTTAAAGGACAAAATAAGACCAAAAAAAAAAGTTAAGCTAAAACAGCTCTGGGAGAGAGTAAACATGTTGGGGAAATGTTCAGAACATGAGTCAGCACAGAGTATCAGCGTTCTCCATTCGTTTCTACTTACTGAACCTGGGTATTTCCTTTACGATACACTCAAAAGAAACAGACGTTGAAAGGGAAGGAAAGTCTGATAAAGCAGCGATGAAGCTAAGGGGACTAAAGAGACAAAGAGTTCCCAAGAAACTATCAGGAAGGAAAATGCAGTGGAGTAGAAATAGCTCCTCTTTTTCCCAGCAGTTAAGCAAAATACTTCTAATCTAAAAAAAGAAAAAAAAAAGATTAGATTAAAGGTGAAATTTGTTCCTTTAAATAAGTAGTAAAAAGAAAATTGAGTTTTTAACTAAAAAAAATAAATGACCAGCTCTCCTTAAAGAAACAGATTAAAATGTAAATTGGAAGGTATAATACAGAGCTGAAAGTAACCTTGTAATTATTTTCGTTACGAGCGATATCGACAGTTCCGCTCAAGAAGGGACAATCGTTTTTTATACACTTACCTTTTTTAGTCTTGAATTCGATACCCGCGTGATCAATATTTATTTATTAGTTAGTAATCCACTAAACAAAATTCCTAGACACATCCAGAAAATACTTGGAAGGGTCTGTAGATAGGTAACGCGCCCTGATTAACCGCAGTAGCAGAAAGTAGACGCTAATAAATAACATTTTTATCTAATTTCTGTTATGGGAAAACAAATAGATATGTTTATCTGTAAACGCTCAAGCTGCCAATGGCGAAAAAAAACGTTATATAACCATTCTTGTTCCAAAATTGATTTTCTATTGTTGTTTTTGTACATATTGATTTTTTCAGTCTTCAGTAGGCCTCCCTCCTTTTTTTCTCCTCATCGTAATCCCTATGAGAAGTTATTTATATGAGTACATATTCCATTGCCACATGGCATTTTAAATGCATATTATGTTTAAATATATTTTAACATACATACAAATAGAATGAAATAATAAAAAAAAGATAAAATTAAATTCAAAAAATAAAGTAAAATAAATAAATAATTAAATAAGTAAGGTAACTACAAATAAAATTAATAAATTAAAAACAAAATTAAATAAAGTTAAACTCAATGGATGATACAGTTTTTCTCTTCTCATTATAGCGAGCCTATGTAAGGCAAATATATTGAATTATAATACTCTTTCCTCATAATCAACTTTGTATTCTTATGTATTTTTGCTACATCCATATCTATATTTTTATAAACTTTATCAGTTCCTTATTACATTTATTAAATAATATATGAGACGGTTTTGGCCAACTACCTCCTTTTAAAATTATGTTCAATCTGAAATTTGATCTATTTTGAATGTATGTTGAACAGTCATAGAGTATACGTAAATGCGTTTGTTTTATCTGTGAGTCGCAAGTAAATTTGATACTGTCTTGAATTTAAAATCTTTTTAAATATTGTCCTGTCAAACCACGTTACGTTGGAAATTGTGAGCATTTGTGAAGGTGACTCTTAATTGTGTTGTAGTTGTAAGTTATATTTGGTATGTATTGGTGTAAGATTCGTTACATGTCGTCTATCCTCTGTTTCATTTATGTGTTGAGTCGGTACGTAAGTCATTTTAGCAGATTTCCCTTAAGGGACATCAGCTATTGAGGTTGTACTTATGACGTTATTTTCGAAATGTTTCTTCAAATGTCCATCGATCCTACCCAGGAGATGACGAAAATGAGGTCTGTTCAAAACTGTATATATCTATCTATCTATCTATATATATATATATATATATATATATATATATATATATATATATATATATTTGTCTGTTACCGCTCTAGCGGTCGCAATTTTTGTCTTATCGTTACGAAACTTGATATATAATCGTTTTATACAAAAAAAAAGATCAAGTTCGTTAATGGCTGAAATTGGACCAAGGGGAGGTGGGGTTTAGAGAGGGAGAATTTCGAAAATTATATATCTTCGTTATTATGCGTCGGATTGAAAAACTGTATAGAACCAATCGTATTTCAAATTTAATGTTCTATAAATGTTGTTATGTACATTTTTTCACTATCTTGATTATTTAATGAGACATTTGCATTTTTTAGTTTTCGGTCTTCAGTAAAGCCACACTCCTACTCATCTCATATTTTCAATATTCTATTAGGTTATGAAGCACTTTATTTGAAGCTTAAATACCAAATATTGTTCTCATTGAACTTTTAGGTTTTGAGAGAAATGTAAATACATGGCGCACGTGGGAAATCTGCTTAGTTAACGCAGCTCCTGCTTGACGGACTTTTTAATGTATGAGGGTGGTACAATTGAAAATTCTGGGATTAGTGTTGTATCTTGAGCTGCTTGTCGTCCCCACCTCCTTATGACCTCTTTACGCTATCTATATGCCAATATATCATGAAGCTTTGTATATGCAACTGAAAATGTCCTGTATTGTTTTCATTGGACTTTTACTATGATATATGTATGAAAAACGTGCGACGTAGCGCAATAAGTAAGATTTTACGTTGTAGACAGGATACTTCTTACTTTATCGATACCATATTTTAATCATTTAATGAAAACAGAATTTATGGTACTAAATCCAAATGTCTGAATAGATTTCAAACCCGCAGTCCTTAATTGTTGACAAGCATTAAGACCTGAGCTACATGGAAACAGAGAGAACCAATGATTAAGACATTTTATTCTTCATTCATTTCCATTTTACACAAAAAAAATGGTGTATGCATGTGCAACATGCTTATTAATACACTGAGGCCAAGGTTTTGGCGCAAACTCTTCTGCCAGACGAAGCTAATGACGAGATTGAATCAATACATGACAGGCATGCATGTTCTATGTGAGGCTATTGGATATGCTACTGTATTAGGAGAATCACTACGGCCTTTTCAGTTAAATATTTCAGCTAGTTCAGACATTCCACGCAACACGCCTGCTTTTTGGGGTAAGTGAAACACGTGGAATTTGAAATTAAATACACTCTTAAATTCGAATTCCTATTTATTTATTGAGACATTCATATATATAAACATCCATATTCTGTATATTTCACGTTTAACAAATAGTAGTGAGGCCGAATGGGGCAGATGACTTATTTGTAGTAAAAATTCAAAAACCATTTCAATCAATTTGAGGATATTGGTCTGCAATGTGGGTCAAATTAATGGTCCGGACACTTCAGTTGGCCATGTTAAGAAGTATGAAGAAAGATTTCATGTGATATTTTAGTGATTGTTTAATTGTCTTAAACTGATTTTTATACCATTCTTTTAAGATATAATCAAATCAGATTTCAGCAATATTACAACGTTAATAATAATGAAAAATGAGACACTCTTTTTTGTCCATAAAAAGTTATATAACTTAAAAAACGTGGATTTCTAAATTTATATAGAAATAACCCCTTGAGGAGGAGTTTTGACATTTGAAACAAGTCGGGGATGAAATAAATTACTATCTGTAGAAATAGTTTTATTTTCTGACCTTATGAATAAAAAAACATAATAATAATAAATTGTCATATATGACAAATGGTTTTGTATATAAAAATCTACTGTGTCATATATATCATTGTCATGCAAGTGTATCTGAGATTATATTTCATACTAATATCTTCTTATGCACGGAGATATGCAATTTGTCCCCAGTAGTGCAAAAAGTAGCAACGCAAATGAAAAATTCTAACTCTAATCATAAGTAAATGCACTATGCACATCTCCAGTCATATTCATTATCAACTGCTTGTAAACACAAACGCACAGACACAAATATATTATTGTAGCTTATTGCATTCGTTATTTATTTCTAACAATTGTTAGAACTATTAGATCAAAGTGATATATACACTCCAAATATCTTTGTAATAATGCACTTCGCCGAGGAATGTGCAAATGTCAGTAAGAAATATTGGTGCATTCTATTACCCGTGGGTCTCATTAATACCTTTGAAATTCCTCCCTGTTGGAGGAGAGGACTAATAATGTACTGCCGTCCATGAAACCCTATTGTGGTGAATTGGGTTTACATTCTTTGTTGAAAAGGCTTCCTCTCTCTCTTTCAAGCACGGCTCTTTTATTATTGTCAAAGGACCTCTTGACTGGCTTATTTGAAGTCTGTAAGGGATTTCTGGTTGCATATTTTGCCTATTTAATGACTATTTCAATTATTTAAATTTTATTTTAATTAAATTACTTCTTAATTAACGTCTTCATTATGCTGCTACGGCTAAATGGGTCATCTAGAGGTTACAGTCTTATACTAGTCAAAGGACAGCTTTTTTAGGGGATTATTTAGAGAGTTCTTCCGAGAAGAAATCTCTATTGCCCTGAAGAGAAGAGTAATCATGATCCTAGTTTTAACAAGAACATTAAAACATACTGCCTTAAAGGGCATATTTACCCAGAGTACCGTAAATTAATTTATGTGTTGCACTGTATACTCGTAGTATTATAATACTATTATTGTGAAAATTAAATACATGAAAAATTAAAGAGAGATAGGCATGTATTTGGGAAGTACGAAGTAGATCAAACATGCCGACAGAGGTATGAGTTCGTTCTAGGCAGTACCAGTCCTATTCTGGACCCGTGACTATTAAGTGAAAAAGAACAATTAATGAAATCTATCTGAATATGACATATTAATTTTATTGAAAACTATTTACTACTGCTAGTGGAGTAATTTGAAATGAATCAGAGTGATTTCCACCTCAATCACTCAGATTTTAGTAATTCAAGAACAAAAGAGGGGGAGGGGAGGCGTCAACAGAACGTATATGCATACATCTCACAACATAAAAGTTAAATGAAAACAATATTTGGTATTTAACCTTGTAATGAAGTGATTCATGATATAACAGCTGATCATTAATATGACACTAGTAGGAGTGGGGGTTTACTGAAAGCGTAAAACTATTGTAGATAGTCTCTATACAATTTTTCGATCCGACGTATACTAACAGAGATAGTTCGAATTTTCGAAATTCCTCCAGTCTAACCCCCCCCCCCCCCGACTAAATATCGAGTATGGTAACGACAAAATAGAGTGGAAACAGAAATATCTATATATATATATATATATATATTTATATAGATATATATATATATATATATATATATATATATATATATTTACAGTTTTGAACGGACCTCATTTTCGTTATCTCTTAGGTGGGATCGATGGACAATTGGAGAAAAATTTTGAAAATCACGTCATCAGTACGCCCTCAATAGCTGATTTCCTTTAAGGGAAATCTGCTAAAACTCCATTAGTCACGAAATTGCAGTTACGCCATTGTACTTCTGGAACAAGGGATATTGTCTAGATCATTGACAACTGTAGTTATGAAATAAACCCTCTGTCACGTGGGAATCAATCGCGATAAAAGATGACCCAGTTACTGCATTTGATCCTGGTTTTGGCTTTGCTAGGTGTCAGTCCTGACCCTCGTCAATGTGATGGACAAGCTAGGTGTACGTATTGACTGGAATGGTTCTTGACCGTCACAAGCCAATCAGATGTCAATGACGAATTAGGGAAACCTTTATATTTTCATTGAAGTTGTGTAGCTAATGCAAGACAGAGAACAGGTATTCTGTAGCTTAACATAGTGTTGCGAAAACCATTTATATGAAAAATTAAATAGAGTTAAGCACATATTTAAGAAGTACTTAGTAGATTAAAGGAGCCGATTAAATGATGTGCAGGAAAACATGTCGTTCATTTAATTTAATAGTAGTACAAATGTGGCTTGGTGTCTACATTTTTTTTTTGTTTTACATCGGTTATGAAACTTTTTTTCGGTGGAATCACTCTGAATTATGACTATTTTTTACTCACCTATAATCATAACTTACAGTCGTCTTAGACGAGTTAGAAATTTAGTACTTGAGTTAAAAACTATCTTCAATAAACAAGGTTTTCCCTCCTCAAGCTGTCATATGTCCTTTTTAAGTTTATGCTCTCTCTTTTATATCAAAACCTCTCGAACAATGGAACAAATTAAAGAACTGAAGATCACTAGACGTAGATCGGAAGCACTCACTAAGGAAATGTATACTGTCAATACAATTCAATACTTTTATTAAAGTAATAAGCTAAAATGTAAATTAATAAATATTCTTCGCTTGTCCTCTATAGATAACTTAATTATACTTAAATTTCAGGGTACATCATTTTTTTTTATAATTATATTTTTTCTTAGTTAACTTAAGAACCTGGCCTGAAGAACCTCAGAAAGGGAGATATGCACGGCATGTTGACGGGCAGAAAGGCGAGAACGACCTACTAAATTCGTTTTTTGTTTTTTTTTTTAATATATATATATTTTAAGTTTATGCGCAAGCGAATCAGAGAATCCAAGATAGTCTGTTTTCTAATATTTTCTATTCATCTCAACCCATCTATCCTCTAATCAATAAACCGAGCAGTGTAACTCAGAAAAAAAAAATTGATTATAACAGAAAAATAAGTTACGCAGGGGCTGCTTAAACTAAGCAGATTTCCCACCTGCTGGTATAACACACTTGTGATCTAATCGTACCTCATATTTTCTATTTATATGTAAATAACCCATGAATAGAAAGGGGTGGGGGAGGGGGTACTGAAGGCAGTATTAAAGAAAATTCGAATAACTCTCTTAATACTTGTGTTACGAAATAATACATAAAACAACAATATGCATAGAGCATCAGTAGTTTAACAAGATTGGATCTAAAACGCTCAACGACCCGACTCATAATGAAGATATTTCGAATTTTCGAATCCCCTCCCCTCCACTATCTACCACCATGTCCGATTTCCGCCAATAACAATTATGATCTATAATGTTGACTGAAACGGTTAAATATTATGAATCGAATAAACATTTTCTAGTAAAGAACGGAAAGTCTCAATTGACGACGTCATCACATGACGTGTTTGCATGTATCTCATAAAATAAAAGTTCAATGAAAACCATATCTAGTATTTAACCTAGGAATGAAGTGGTTCATTATATAACAGATAATTGTAAAATGACAAGAGTAGAAATGGGGGTTTACTGATCGCCTAAGTCTAAAATATGTTAATATCTTGGTTAATATTAAATATAGAGAACACATGCACACTATAAGATTTATTTAATATTACATTGCAGTAAGATTGATCCTTATATAAGTTTTCGATCCGATTTCCCTCTCTGAATCTCCCCCCTCCCCGGTCCGATTTCAGCCGTTAACCAACTTGACATTTACTTTTACAGTAAAACTTTAAATATCGTGTTTGGTTACGATTTAAAAAAAATGTCGACCACTAGAGTGTTAACAGACAAGTATATATAGATTTTTAGATTTGAACAAACCTATTTTAGTCATCTTCTGGGTAGGATTGATGGATATTTGAGGAAACTTTTAGAAAATCGCGTCATGAGTAATTTTAATTTTATAAGGCTTTTGTACCATAGTACTACACACACACAGACACATACACACATACACACACACACACTCACAGTGTGTTATACCAGCAAGTACGATATTTTCTTAGGCTACGCATCCCTGCGTGACGGATTTTTCTGTTATAATCCATTTTGTTTTCTAAGTTACACTGCTCAGAAGTTTGAGCAGAAGTGAAAATAAACAATTTTTGATCCTTGGATTCAAAATATACTCTTTCACTTGTGTATAAACTTTTAAAAGAAGAACTAATTAACTTAGTGAAGAGTATTCAGTAATTCACATTTTAGCATACTTCTTTAATAAAAGTATTGAATTTTATTGACACTATACTTTTCCTAAGAGAAATTTGCTAAAAATAAAAGAAAACGTCAAGACCGAATTCCATTCACGGAGGATGTATAGTTACTCAACAGTAATGATGAATTAACACTTTAACCCAACAATACCTGGACTTCATATTCCCAAAATGGTCGGAGCAACCAAGTGACCTTTACAGAACCCTGCCGGGAAACATGAACTCCTAAAACACAATTAATAAGCCAGTTGCCAAAGGATATTATTTGAGCATTAGCCAAAAGGGGTTTGGGGCCGAAGTCAAGGATAATCCTTGCAGAACAATCGCAGGTGGGCTAGTCCTGCCTATTGTTGCCTGCCTGCTTTCAGCCTAGCCTGGATAATAGTCAGCTGGGTCCATTGCCACAGTCATCTGACTAGTTACCGGCCCCAATTGTTTTCTATGATTAAAAGCCGCCTAATGTTCCTAGAAGCTGATAATGTACCGCACTTATTGTACTGTTCATTCTGTACTGATGACGTCGAAGCTTCTCGACATCAGGCATCCGTGAATGCCTTAGAAAACAGAAGTCTGTCACGCAGGGGCTGCGTAAACTAAGCAGATTCCCCACATGGAGTTGTACAACAGATATATCTACATACTGGCAACCAACAATTAACACCACCGTGAACATTAAGTAAGTCTGAATTGTAAAGAAACTGATCTGACAACCGCTCAGAGCTGAACAGATAGATAAAAATATTCTTCACCGGAAAGAAAAAGAATTACTGAAATATATAAGAATATAACATACTAATTTTATTGGAAACTATTTACTATATCTAGTACTGTAATTTATAATGAATCAGAATCATTTTTATTTCAATCACTCAAATCAACAGGTCAACAGAACGTATCTACATATATCTCACAATACAGAAGTTCAATGAAAACAATATTTGGTATTTCATCTAGGAATGTTCACGAACTAACAGCTTATTATTAATATGATATTGCTGAAGACTGAAAAATGTAAATATCTCGGTTAATAGTCAAGATAGAGAATATAAATAAATAAAATGTATAAAAATGTTTATAGAACATTTAATTTGCAATAAGCTAGATTCTATACAATTTTTCGATCCGACGTATAGTAATGGATATATTTCGAATTTTCGAAAGTACCCCGCTAATCCCTCCCACCTTCCACTGGTCCGATTTCGCTCTTTAACGAACATGATTTTACTTTTGAAATAAAACGTTTAAATATGGAGTTTCAAACGATTAAACAAAAATTGCGACCTCTAGACCATTACAGACAAATATATATATATAATTTTGAACGGACCTCATTTTCGTCATCTCCTGGGTTGGGTTAATCCCCAATCAATCCAAGGGGGTTCATTGATTTGATACTGGATTTTCTTTAAAATATAAGATGAATGCATATATATATATATATATATATATATATATATATATATATATATATATATGTGTGTTTTATACTATAATACAAAAGTCATTGTATAAAATTAAAAATCTTTAAAGACTGAGAAAGTGTATAAGTTTGAATATTATAACAAAGTCCTGGATAAATATTTTGACTAGCTCTAGACAAATATGACAGTAGTGAGTTATTCCATCTCTCGAGTTCGGATTTCATGGCTCAGAGAATGTAGATATATTTATTTAAATGGGATATTCTAAAGACGATAGAAATTTGAATAGCATACGGCAGGCATACATGGCGAAAAGAAGTAGATAAAAATACAATACTCAAGATTTGATAAAAGTCTCTATCTGTGAGAGGCTAATATATGGAGATAGATGCATTGCCGGGGGCGCACTCTACCGTCGACTTGGAATTAAACTTCATCCCTTCCCAAAGCTATTCTTTCTACTCTCAGAGTCCTGATTTCACAGCTGGATGAACGTAAATATTTTAGACCGTGTGCGCTGCTCCCTGGATAAAGTCTCAGTTCAACTCCCCCCAACTCCAGCAATTATCAATTTAAAAGTAGTGTTAAACATCGCGTTGCGCTAATTCGTCTTCTACATCAAATACGCTTCATAATTTAATTTAATGAAACTTCAACTGCATTTCTGTTTATATTAGCATACAATTGAGAAGTGTTTTATGAATGAGGTCAAAGGTTAAATTGTTGATAATAATAACAATCATAAATTACGAGTATATAATGTTTACTCGTCTGTCAGATTGACAGTGCAAATATTTGGAATATTGTATATAAGTAAGGAATAAATGGCACACATGTTTACAAATTTGCCCACCACTATGCTGGAGTACAATCACAGACTAGAGGAAGGTTCTTTTCTGTGTGTTGTTTTCAAACGCAACTGCATTTCTGCTTGGGAGAGTTAATGAGATATGCTTAGTACAACAGGACCTACAAAAGTTTTGGGATCTATAATTCCTTTTAAGGATCATGAGTCATAAATGAGAATACAAACTGCTACAAATGAAATAAAAGTATGGTTTTCGAACCATATGGCGTCCATATACTCCAATTGAATTAAATGAAAAAATTATTTAGATGAACTTCATTTGTAAAGATTTCATTAAAAAGTTAAAAATGAAAAAGGTTTCACAGTTCCAATGCATCTGATCCAGAAATACCATAAAGCATAAATTATAAGACTTTTCATGGTGAACAAAGATGATTCTACGCACATCTTTTTGTTCGACTAAAAGGAACGTATAAATTTACATTTTTTATTTCCATTGGTTTAAATGACAGTTATATCAAAATATTAAAAGAAAATTATATTTTAAAAGTATTCATAATGCTGTAAAAAATATACTGATTTTGTGTGGCCAATAGATAGTGTATTCCCCCATCATGATTAACATATTAGCCGATTTCCCCTAAGGAATTTTTCTCAAATTACCATCGATCTAAACCAGGAGATGACGAAAATGAGGTCCGTTCAAAACATATATATTTGTCTGTTAACACTCTAGCGACCGCAATTTTTGTTTGATTGTTAACAAACTCGATTCACGTTTCAAATGAAAATAGAGATCAAGTCCGTTAACTGTTGAATTCGAACCAGAGTCAGGTGGGTTCTAAGAACGAGTGTGTTAATTTAGTGTGGCCGATTCTAAGTCTCGAGAGAACTACCTCTTCTCTAGTAGAGTATTTTAAATTCTATAATGACATTTAATCAAACTCCAGCCTGTTTTACTTAGTTTTAGCAGATATCCCTTAAGGGGAAGAAAGTTAATGGGTTTACGCTATTGCCAAATTTGTCGGTAGAGACCATCGATACTGGCTGATGGTTAGTACACTTTCAATGAGGGGGCACCATTTTTAAAGTGTCCGAAAGTTGTACAGTTTAGAAGTCCGTTATTTAAGACTATTCATCCAATTCGTCCATTTTTGCGGTGGTCAATTGGGATAAGATATACTCAGAAGTGCCTTGGTTAGTATGCATAGACTGGCTACGGATAAGTACAAAAGTATTGTGTGCAAACTACAATTCGAGGAGTGCCAAAAGTCAGAGAGGACCTTAAACAATAGGATTTATTAATATTAAATTAGCCTTTCTAAACCTTAAAAATCCGTCACGCAGGGGCTGCGTAATCTAAGCAGATTTTCCATGTAATGATATAATTTACTCTCTATAATATATAAGATATATAACTTATATCTCTTCTCTGGATATATTTTCTATTTTCAAGTAATAATCCGATGATTAGGAGGGGGGTTCATTGAGGACTGAAAATAGGAAATTATGAATAACTCGCTTAATATTTTAGCTACGAAAAAATGTTTATACCAAGAATTGAAGAATATCTATAGTTTAACAAGATTTGCTCTATACAATTTTCCGATACGATTCATAACAATGTAGAAATTTTAATTTTCGAAAAGTAATTAATCGAATTCCCTCTAAACAATATTTCAACACTTTTAATTACTTCCATCAATATATATAAAATTGCAGGGGCTCAGGTTAGCCATTCGAGTTGAAGCGTTGACCTTTATCTCACATGGTAAACCTAGAGTGGCGAGTTCGATTCTTGCCTGGGCAAAGGAAATTATTTAGTGACGAAATTCATTAAATAACGTCCTAAAATCCCACACTGGCTAGAAAAGGGTGGTAACCTGTAGATAACCCTTCCCGATTAGCCTAAGTTGCAAAAAGTGGACGTTAATAAATAATAATAATAATAATAATAATAATATAAAATTGCAGATTTTTATACTGTCGTGATACTTGACGTATTCGAATCATATTTTCAAAATAAGCCAAGATTAAATGAGGCTTTCAAACTTTATGAGACACTAGCTTTAATGGTTTATCTAAACACTTAATTGGATTCATCGCAAAGACCTCTAAGGAAGTTTTTATTTTTATTTTTAATCGTATTATATATTTTATCGCCTCCCATCTAATGAAATCCTTCCAAGATGAAGAACGTCAAAACCTGATTTAAAACTTTACAGCTTTATAATTAAATATATAGATCCAGGGATACTTCAAAAGTTCGATTCCCTGAATCACAAGGCAGCAGATGCCTGGTATACTGCAATTGTAACCTAATGGCGTCATCTTCCATTCTATTCTCTGTTTCACTCATAGTTAGAAATCTAAACAAAACATGTATGCAATTTTATCAGGATATGCAGTACACTGTTATAATAGTGTGGGTTTATATATATATATATATATATATATATATATATATATATATATATATATATATATATATTAACAAGAGTGAATCTCATTTGTTTCATCTCCTAGGTACAATTGATGGAATTGTTTTCTTTGTATTTCTCCTAATGTCTGTCTATGATTCTAATTATTTCATTATTTTTTTAATGATTATTATTATTTCATTATTTGTTTTAATAATTATTATTATTTCATTATTTGTTTTTATAATTCTAATTATTTCATTATCTGTAAGCCATCTTAGATTTTAGTCTATAATAATAGTAAAAGACGTAAAGGAGTAGGGATAGTAAGGGCCTAACAGATAAATCGCGATATTTACTTACCTATTGGTTATTCGGCAAGCGTACAAAAGTTGTTTATTTTGTTATGTAGAATAGCTTCTTTTAAATCCATTTTTTCGTATAACAGTATACAAAAAAAAGGAAAGGAAGTAATTTGCATAAATGTTTTACAGTAGTCAACAATTTATTCCAATATTTGAATACTTTTACCATCTAATGTTTTAATTTAATTTTACTATACCTTGATAAATTATTGAGATAAACGTGAATTTTCAATTGTATAAGAAATTTTAAACGCAGGTAAAAGGTTTCACGACGGACAAAGTATATCTCTCACCCTAGCATTAATTCATGTGAAATAAGGCATGGTGTGCTTTAATGTATTTAGAAATTTAAATGATGATGAAAATTATTTGAACATGCATTTTTTTTTTAAATTGTAAACAGAAATGTATAAATAAGTTAATATAAACAGAATTGAGAGTTTAAATTAGAAAATTTTGTTGTGTTGCTTAACCTGGGAGCAGGAAGGAGTGGGGTGACACCCTCCCCACCCCCTCCCGTCTCATTCTCTCTTTCCTTTCAATCCTCCAACACATTTGGCTATTTTAGCTATTTATTATAACTTCTTCTGCGAATAAAATTTGTTCTCAGCACATTTACACTTATGTTTAAAACATTTGCATTTTAATACTGAAAAGAATAAGAAGAAGAAGATTTTTGTTTATTGAAGTTGAATTGTAGACAATATATATATATATATATATATATATATATATATATATATATATATATATACTAGCTCAGATACCCGGCTTCGCTCGGGAATTCATTTGAGGCTGAATGTTGATGGTATTTTTTTGGCAAGGCTTTATTTTGCACAATATTTTGACATTTACCCGTCCCAGTGTTTAGGGTTAATACCCGTCGTTTCTGCGGATTTGTTAATAATAAAATTAATTTTTTATGTAAGACTTCACTGTCCTCCATATTGTCATATTTCCCGCTTCCTGTGCATTATGCATAGATTTGAATTATTAAGGTCTAAATATTAACATACATTTGAATTAATGTTTACAGGTGAGGTACCTGGTAGTTCATATTGAAAAGAATTCTTGAGCACATTTCTCTAAATGACAAAATAAACAACATTTGTTATGTGCATATTTGCCGAAACTACAATAGGAAACGAAATATCAATATTTTTAATTTCAGGTCTCCCTTATAACCCCCACTCCTGCCTGTCCCTAGAAATAGTATGGCTTTTTATAAGGAAGGCGTTAGTGCTAATACACATACTGAGTGTTTTATTTAGTTCGGTTGAGTCTTTTGTGCCAAATAAAATGTTTTACTTCCGCTATAATTTTTAGGGTATATCTCGTTTATAATTCGGTATACGAAAAAAGTGTATATAACAAAAGTTACTCTAAATAGCGAAATAAACAACTTTTGTTATGTTTATATTTGCCGATAAACCAATAGGAAACGAAATATCGCTATTTTTAATTTCTGGCTTACCTTAAAACCCCCACTCCTGCCCGTCCCTAGAAATGTTGGTATGGCTTCTTATAATGAAAGCGTTAGTGCTAATACACATACCGAGTTTTATTTATTTCGGTTGGGTCTTTTGTCCCAAATAATATTGTTGACTCCCGCTATAGTCATAAGCGTATAACTCATTTAAACTTCGGAATACGATGAAAGTGTTTATGACAAAAGTTACTCTAAATAACAAAATAAACAACTTTTGTTATGTGCATATTTGCTGAAAAACCAATAGAAAACGAAATATCGCGACTTTTAATTTCAGGCCTCCCTTATAACCCCCCCCCACTCCTGTTCATCTCAGAGAAAATTAATACAGCCTATCTCTCAAGTTGGACCAGACTGCTCACGGTGTGCCAATTTAATTTAAAATCGGTTAAGTAGTTTAGGAGTCCATCGCGGACAAACATCGTGACAGGAGATTTATATATATTAAGATATATATATATATATATATATATATATATATATATATATATATATATATATAGACAATTGTACCCTCGGTCTGTACATTGATTTTTTTCCCGAAATTTCACGATAACTTTTCGTTTCACATGTCATAGACACCATAACTGCATTTTGTTTCTTTGGTGTCTGTTTGTTTGTTACCTTTTCACGCATAAACGGCAGAACCGAATTTTATGAAACTTGGTATGTATATTACTACTAACCCAACTTAGACTTTAGGCTATATTAAAATTCTCTTAGACGAACAGGAGTGGGGGTTATAGGGGAAGCCAGATATTAAAAATAGCGATATTTCGTTTCCTATTAGTTTTTCGGCAAATATGAACATAACAAAAGTTGTTTATTTTGTTATTTAGAGTAACTTTTGTTATATACACTTTTCTTTTATAACAAAGTATAAACGAGATATACGCTAAAAACTAAAGCGGGGGCAACTATTTTATTGGGCACTAACGGTAGAACCGAACTTAACAACACTCGGTATGTAAATTAGCATTAATTCTTCCATGATTATAAGCTATACTAAAAATTTTAGGTTCCAAGGGGAATGGGGGTTATAAGGGAGGCCTGAAATAAAAATTCGCGATATTTCATCGTCTATTTGGTTTTTGGCAATCGTGCACATAACATAAGTTGTTTACTTTTTTAATTAGTGTAAATTTTGTTTTATAATTATTTTGTTTTGTAAAATAAGGTATGAAGCAAGTAATTTGCTTAGAAATATTGATATGCTCAACAATACATTCCAATATGAACTACCCAGGTATCTCACCTGGATAAGTTAACTCAAATCCATGTTAGAATTTTATCCTTAATAATTCAAAACTATGTTATTTTTTAACGCCAGTAACAGTTTGCACCAAATAAGGTATACTGCCCCCACCCTTCTCTAAGTGTAATTAAAACATTATTTAATTAAAACGTGAAAAATATTTTAAACATTTTTAGAATTGTGAAGATAATGTAATATGATTTTTTAATATATTTGAATGTATTAGAGGATAGCTATCCAAAATGTATAGCAGGTTGGCAGAACTGAGGCTATGTAAGTGTCGAGCTACTTCCTTTGTCCTATCAGTTCTGCCGCTTCCCTTCCGACCTCATATTGGTCTATGTTTACATGTTAATTGATGCTTATAGCAATGTATTATTATTCTCAGGAATGTGAATTTCTTTAATTATCATAAATAAATAATTTACAAGAATAAACGCTAGGGAGGTGTACTCAGGTATTTCTGGTATTTATTAACTCTGCTCCGTTAATGTATAACGATATACTTTACTGAAAACCAATATGAATACACAGGTTACAATCGAGACTTATGAAAGTGTTTTAATAGAGGCTATGACGTACCTAAAACAGCTGTCACCGTTGGACATTGTACCGCATTAAGGGAAATAAACTTATTCATACGTGGTTTGGAAGATAGAATACATTCTAGGATTATGAATTATATGGTCCATCACTTTATAAAAAAAAAACTACATACACAGAGGACGGGAAATATAAAAATATTGAGGACAGTGAAGTCTTAAATAACAAATAATTTTATTATTAACAAATCCACAGTAACGACGGGTATAAACTCTAAACACAGGGACAGGGAAATAAAAAAAATATTGTGGAAAGTAAAGCCTTGCCAAAAACATACCATCTTCATTCAGCCTCCAATGAATTCCCGGGCGAAGCCGGGTACCTTTGCTAGTATATATATATATATATATATATATATATATATATATATATATATATATATATATATATATATATATAAAGAAAATGTTCCTACCATTGTTATTAACATAAGATTAACCAGGAATAGATGTAAGAGTTGTCAGAAGGTAAAAAAATCAAAATTAAGACGTAGGTTAATTTTTAAATATCGATATAAATAAGGGTATAACAATATTCACAATTTACATAAACAAGATTTACTCACAGAAAACGCTGACATTTATCCAAAACGGGAGTTATAGATATTACGGAGCGATGATCACCTAGTAGTTTTTCACCCTAAAACCTTAAGAAACAACAAATTGTAGACCTTCCAGCGTCAAGGTCCAACAATGTTTTACGTTATTTCTTATTTTGGCTCTCACTGTGTTTATAACTCTCAGGGTGTTTATTTAATAATTAAATGTGAAAGAAGTTAATTTTAGAATTTATAGCAATACGCTTTCTATATTTTTAATACTAGGTTTCGAAATGGTTTCCCTTTACTTTTTTTCATTGTTTTTTGTCTTAATTTTTATTTTTAAGTTCATGTATTAAATAGTTAATAACTTATATAATACATAGAGGAAAGATAGGCAATTTAAGTAAAAACATATTGTTAATTAAATTTCCATTTTTTTACATTTAGTCGTTATTTCTTTTATTTTCGTTTTTGTTTTTTAAATTTAACTCTAATTAATTTAATCAATTTCATGTTTAAAGCTTTAGTAGCTTCATTCTGATGTAAGTAGTATAAAAAGGGGGTTTCTTGACCACTTTTCAAAATACCCTAAATCCTCCAAAAAATGCTAACGACCAAAAATACCCTAAATCCTCCAAAAAATGCTAACAACCAAAATACCCTAAATCCTCCAAAAAATGCTAACGACCAAAAATACCCTAAATCCTCCAAAAAATGCTAACCACCAAAAATACCCTAAATCTAGCATTTTTTGGAGGATTTAGGGTATTTTTGGTCGTTAGCATTTTTTGGAGGATTTAGGGTATTTTTGGTCGTTAGCATTTTTTGGAGGATTTAGGGTATTTTTGGTCGTTAGCATTTTTTGGAGGATTTATGGTATTTTTGGTCGTTAGCATTTTTTGAAGGATTTAGGGTATTTTTGGTCGTTAGCATTTTTTGGAGGATTTAGGGTATTTTTGGTCGTTAGCATTTTTTGAAGGATTTAGGGTATTTTTGGTCGTTAGCATTTTTTGGAGGATTTAGGGTATTTTGAAAATTGCGATAGAAAGGGGGTTTAGGGTATTTGAAAATTGCAATAGAAAGAGGGCTTCTAGCGCAATTTGAAATTGTGCTAGAAACCCGCTTTTTATATATATTTTTAAAAAAATTATGAAAAAAAAAAATCAATGTTTATATCGATTTTTTGTGATTATTTGAGAAATTATTAAAATTAGCAAAAAAAACAAATCAACGTCATTATTCAATCTCTGATAATTTTCCAAGCAACCCTGGTACCTTCGCTAGTCCTAAAAAAAATTGATTTAAAACTCTCATCTCTGAATGTTGAAGTTTTATAAACATTACCTTAATTTTTAATGTAATTAATTGTTTCTTTTTTTTCGAGCCATTAATAAACCCCAATTTGTCCTCTCACGATTTTTGTAAATTTCCCTTAGAAGAAATCAGCTATTGGGGTTGTACTCATGGTGTGATTTTAAAAAAACTTTCTTCAAATGTCCATAGATCCTACCTAGGAGATGAAAAATTTATATATATTTGTCTGTTAACGCTCTAGCGGTCACAATTTTTGTCAGATCGATACCAAGCTCGATATTTAATCGTTTTTTTAACGGCTAAAATCAGACCAGAGGGAGGGGGAACTTCGAAAACTCGAAGTAGTTCCGCTATGGTGCGTCAGATCGCTAATTGTAAATGTAATGTTCTGTAAGTTTTGGTATGTAGGTTTTTCCATTATCTTCATTATTAACCAAGATATTAGCATTTTTTTCATTGTCGGCAATAACTAACCCCCCCCCCCTACTCATGTTATATTAACAATATGCTGTGGCATTATGAGGCATATTATTTGAAGCCTAAATACCAATTATGGTTCTCATTCAGCTTTTACGTTTTGAGATAATAAAGATAATAATAATAAGATAATGCAAATACTTGACGCAATAAATGCAGATTGACTTGGGAAATCTGCACAGTTAACAGGCGTCCCTCCGTGACGGACTTCCATAATAACCCAATAGCATATCATGAATCATGGATGCTGAAACGCCTTAAAGGTATTTCTATTGTTTGCATAAAGTGTTGGAGAGAAACAAGTCGTATTAATTTGTGGCAGAAGAGATGGAATCAAACAGACAAAGGATTACATCTAAAATTGTGTATCCTTGTTTTAAAAACCAATATCTTACTTTCCCAACATACATTTTATCTCATACAAATACTAACTGGAGACGGAAATACAAACTCTTACTTACAAAGATTCAAACTTACTGACTCAAATACTTGTAAATGCGACAGTCACACTGATCAGACATTCACCCACCTGATTTATGAATGTAGACTTACGACAGATGAAGACAGTTAAATACTCATATTCCCGGATGGCCTATCAGTCCCGATATTTTATTTTCAAAACACTTTAATTTATTAAAAGAAATAAAAAGAAAAAAAGAGAAGATAGTAGGTAGCCTGTATGTAACCCGTTCTAATTTGTCTCAAATACAGAAATTGGCCTTTAATTTATAAAGCATGTGTGCATGGAGTGCCTGCGTGACAGAAGGATTTTGAAACAACTTTGATTAAAAAGGTTTAACTGTCCTCGGCAGGGGTGTAACCTCACCAAAGAGGTTCTGGTTGGGGAGTAACCTAAGGTGTGACCACCGCCCTCCCTCCATAGAATGCTCTGGCTAACTAGCCTAACTTCTTTATCCCTCTCTTCCGCAACTTACTCTTAGCCTGAATACTAATGTCTTTCTCTTAGCCATGGCTTTTGGAAGTTAAAAACACTGCGAGAGCTGCTATAAGAATTATAATTAGCTGTATACGTACGGTGTATCCTTTTTTAAATTCCTTCTCGGACATCCTGTTTTCAATATCATAACAAGTTCTGCCCTGTCTTGTATCCAAGTTTTCAAGCTACTTCTCTAGACGTTGTCATTTTGACTCGACTACCGGCTTTCTGTTTCAGATGCCTCACACGCGAATTCATTCCAACTATTTTTTGATAAAACGTTAGCTACCTTCACGGAGCATTGTAACGTTGGACCCCCTCTGGCCGCTCCTATATACACTCTCCACACCTTTCCGTTGTCTGATTGCACCTATCAGAGATTCTCTCCTACTTGGCAATTGTTTCTTAACACGTTGAGTGCCACGGGTGAACATTTTAATTTTTTCACAGGGCACAACGTGCCCATGCGTGGTCATATTACGAATTACATTTCGAGACCGTGACCTCACCGATTTTCAAGTTTTACATACATTTAGCATTGATAAACCTTAGTCTTAGTCCAAGAATGTAACCCTTTTTTTGTAATGGGCTTGAACACGCGGCCCACAGCGTAATTCAAAGAATGACTACTGGTGTGCACGTGGCGCTCAACGAGTTAATTTCGACATCCAAAATATACAGTACCTACTGGTCTCCTTCCTAACCACTCTATGACGTTACAATGGCGTCTCTAATGAGGCATTACTTTGGCTGAGGTTCCTTGTCCCATAGTTTAACCTCTATTCTCCTAAGTAAAGGTTGATTTAAACTCGTAAAAATAGTTTTATTTTAAGGATTTATGGAATGTCTGACGGGATCCTTTATCGCAACCATATATATATATATATATATATATATATATATATATATATATTAACATAGCCTAAAGCCTAAGTTGGGTTAGTAGTAATATACATACCAAGTTTCATAAAATTCGGTTCAGCCGTTTATGCGTGAAAAGGTAACAAACAAAAATACACGAAATAAACAAAATGCAGTTATGGTGTCTATGACATGTGAAACGAAAAGTTATCGTGAAATTTCGCGAAAAAAATCAATGTACAGACAGAGTTTACAATTTTATATATATATATATATATATATATATATATATATATATATATATATAAATGAATTAGCTTCTAGATAGAAATTTTGATCTCTTTTAGTGGAACATGTAAACAGTTGGTCATTTCGACTAAATAAATAATTGACATTATAGTTCAAAATGAATTTTATAAAGCAAAAGTCGGGGTTGAATAAACAATATTTGAGGGTTCGGAAAGAGAGGGACAGGGCAAATTCAAATAAATTGTCAATTTCATTATTATTATTTAGTAACGTTCACTTTATGCTAATATGGCTAATTGGGACGAGGTTTCTACAGGTAACCACCCCATAACAACCCTTTTCTAGCCAGGGTGGGATTAAGGATTTTATTTAGTGAGTTTGTGTTTAAATAAACTCCTATTGCCCAGGGCGGGAATCGAACTCGCCACTCTAGGTTTACAAAGTAAGATTAAGGTCGACGCTTCAACTCACATGGCTAACCTGAGTCCCAGGATGAGACTAATGATTTTATTTAGTGAGTTTGTCTTTAAATAAATTCCTATTGCTAAGGCAGGAATCGAACTCGCTACTCTTCGTTTTCCATGTGACATAGGCCAGCGCTTTAACCCACATGGATAACCATTGCACCATGCTAATCCCAGAAACTTCTTCCGATAACCTTCTGAATAATATAATATCTCTTAAATAGAATACAATAAGTTATTGGGTTATTATAAAAATCGCCAGAGGCCACATGTGGGTTTATTAAATCCATTAACATCGGAAGAAGTAAGTTGATTTAAAACATTCAGAGATGATGTTCTTACGTCAACTGTTATAGCATTGCAATTTCATTCTCATATACGTATTGTCAGAGTTGAACATTTACAGGCAATAATCTTAATATTGCAATAGCTCTCATATTATATAGACGTAAATAGAACATTTTAGTTCCAACTATACGGGTAATTTCTACGGCATATCTTACTCAATTATCTTCCATTGCTATCCAATACTCCACCCCTCCCTCCCCCCCCCATAGTAGTACACAAACTTCTGGAAAAATATTAGTATAAGTATTCGAAGGAATCTAAAAGGAAAGTCATCTACATATGTGTAGGTCAGAAGTTATTGATAAGTTCATATAAACAACGGAATTTAAAACCAAGGCACACTTAGTCGCATGTCAAGGATAGAGTGTAGCAATTGAACAAATCATCTCAGAATTTGGAGTATATATATATATATATATATATATATATATTTCTGTAGGAGGAAGAAACTGCAATCTTAGAGACTTAACCCTAGAGTCGTCACCTCGGGTCATTATGACCCGAGTTGTTTTTAAAAATTGGTTTCTTAATTATTTAGCAAGGATATTCAATTGAGGTTTTTACACTTTGATTTTTTTGATATTCTGATTAAGTTGCCAGTGGCCACGTGGTGTATAGGTGAATATTTCCCATCTAAAAGCTCATTTTGACCCGAGGTGACAATTTGCGTAAGTGGTACTTTTGAAGATTGACCCGAGGTGACTTCTTTTGTAATTAGTGTCTCAGAGGTTTGACCCGAGGTGATTGGAATTGCGAGGTGAACAGAAAATGAAATATCCTCATTTTCGCTGTTTTTCACTGATGATGTAATCGATTTTTATCTAGAAAGGAGAATTTTCCTAAGTAATTTGGTTCACCAATTAATACAATGCTCTATTATCAAGCGCTCTCAGTGCTCCGTTATTCCAAAACCTCTAAAAACTAAAATAAAATTTTATGTAGAAGAAAATGGTATTGCTGTACTTTCTCTTGATGCTCCTAACACTAACTCCAAATCCCTAAAACAAAAGAGGTGCTATATCTGTCCTAGCACCAAAGACTCGAAATACTTTGGGTTTTGCTGTGAATGTAATAATAATATTTGTAGAAATCATTTATTTAATATTTGTGATCAATGTAAAAATGACAAATAACATAATCATGTTTCAAATAATATTTGACTTTGATTGCATCTCAAAAAATCGATGAAATCGATTGACCACAGGTCTTCGCATCTTATTTGTCACTAATTGTTTGTTCATTTAATTAATTTTTTCCTTTACACAAAAAAAATATTTTAATGGTATTTGTATTTTGAAAAAGTGATACATTAATCTTTATATGTTTTAAGGATACTTTTGTAATGGGTCACACGCGGCCCGAGGTGACTAAGTAAATTTTTTGTAAATATGTTTTATAGATTTAAGTTTTGTTTTATTCCAATTTTTGATTACATATTAAAAAAATAAACATATCTTATTAAAAAAAATGTCAATGGTATTTTGTAATGATAATTTTTACACCTCATTAATTCTTTTGTTAATTCGGGTCATAATGACCCGACGTGACGGACAATGTAACTGAAAAGCAGGTGACGACTCTAGGGTTAAGTACCTCATCTTTGAATGTTGCAAATCAAATTATTTCCTTGAACTCTGATATTTCTGGATTTAAAAAACACATATAAGACCCCTCGCGATTTGTATAATAAGATAAGAACATATTTTGTTCTCGTTAGATCTTATATAGAGGGTTGTCGAAAAGGCTTCAGGCATTAGCAAGGAGCTCGGGTTAACCATGGGGTTGGAGCACTGATATACCTCATATGGTAAACGTAGAATGGTGAGTTCGATTCCCGTGTATGCAATAGGAATTTATTTATTAACGAACTCATTAAATAAAATCCTTAGTCTCATTCGGGCTAGAAAAAAGTTTGGCTGCCTGTAGATAACCCGTCCCAATTAGTCATATTAGCAAAACGTGGACGAAACTAAATAATAATAGTGGAATAGACAATTTATTTGAATTTGCCCTGTCCCTCGCTTTCCGAACACTCAAATCTTGCGCGTTGATTCGACCCCCACTTTTGATTTATAAAATTCACTTTAAACTTCAATGTCAATTATTTTTTAATCCAGATGGCCAACCAACTGTTTACGCTTTCCACTAAAAGAGACCAAAACTTCTTCCGAGAAACTAATTCAATAATACATTTGCTTAAATTTATTTGCTTGATAAAGGATCTCGTCAGACATTCCATAAATCCTTAAAATAAAATTACTAAAAGTTTAAATGAATCCTTAATTAAAGGAGAATAGAAGTTCCAATATGTGACAAGGAGCCTCACTCAAAATAAGACATAATTCGAGAAGCCAAAGAAACGTCAAATAGTGGCTAGGAAGGAGGCCAGGAGGTACTATATACTTTGGATACCTGCCCGAATTAGCCGCAATAGCAAAAAGAGGACTTAAATAAATAATAATAATGGAATTAGCAATTTATTTGGCCTGTCTTCTAAAACAATTTCAGAAGAAGCATATTTGTGGTCATTTTCATACGTAAATAATTATTTTATCTAGCAGATGCTGAAGTGCAGAGCCTGGGCATGATCTGGCACTCCCTTCACAAAGCAGTCTGCCTTCTTTAATCAGAAACTCTATTTGGAGTTGGTTGCAGCTCTGTCTCTAGAGACGTCCCTTCCAGTTAGCTCCAAATGACTCACTCGTCTCAATTGGCTCCCAACTCCAAAGCAGTTGTTCCTTTTGTTCCGAGCGACCTCCTTATTCCCTCCAACTTCCTGCATACTGTCAGCCACTATCTGCACTCCCTCTCAGCTCTGCTGGTTTCACCCAGAATCACCAGCATTTAACTATCTCAACTGTTTATGTAGGGGTTGTTTTGGGCTATTACCAAAATACTAAAAATACCTTGCCCCATCAAAGTACATTTTACTCCTTCTGTCAGAGGTAAAATAATTATTTTTTGTATTTATCTACTCTCTAGGGTCTACTGGCTTGACTAATTGTGCAAAAATTCATTCTATTTTTTTTACCCACTTCTCATATCCTTGACTACTTAACTTAAAAAGGGTACTTATGAAATTTTTAATGCAAAGCGTAAAATATATTTTTACTAAACCATTAAGAGAAATCAGCTTTCACATTGTATGAAGCGATTTTCGGAAAATTTCCTCAAATCTCCATCGATTCTACCTATGACATGACAAAAATTAGGTCCGTTCTAAACTATATACATTTGTTTGAGAACGCTCTAGCGATCGCAATTTTTGTTCGATCGTTACGAAACTCGATATTTAACCATTTTCTGTAAAAATAATGATCAAGTTCATTAATGGCAGAAATCAAGGTTTAGAGGGGGATTTCGAAATTGTGCAATACCTCTGTAATTATGCATCGGATCGAGAAATGTGCAGGACCAATCTTATTGCAAATTAAATTACCTATACATTTTGTTCTATACATATTTTCTCTATCATGAATGTTAACCAAGATATTTGGATAATTTTGTTTTAAACCTTCAGTAAACCCCCACTCCTACTCATGTTAACAATAAGCTTTTATATCATGAACCACTTTATTCTAAGCTTATGTACTTAATATTGTTTTAAATGACCATTAATATGAAAGATACATGCAAATTCGTTGTGTGATGGCATCACAAATTAGGATTCTACGTTCTAAATCTAAAATTTATATTTGCTCTGTAATGGTATATCGAGTATGGACTCATGTTTAACCTTGCCATCTTTTTATCAACACTAAAGATGTTTATGGCTGAGATCGGGCATGGAATAGTGAGGTTTAAGAGGGGAAACGAAATTCAAAATATGTCCGTTATTATGAGTCAGCTCGGAAAAGGTTTTAGAAACAATCTTTTTAAACTATTGATGCTCTACAATTATTGTTCTATGTATCTTATCAGAACTAATGTAGTTATTCGTACTTCCTTGTTTTCAGCCCTCAGTAACCCCGCCCCACCCGGCTTTTATGCATCAGTTTTCTACATAGAAATAGAGTATATGTGGTCACAAGTATGATACATCTGTGGGAAATCTGCTTAGTTTACGCAGCCGCTGCGTGACGGACTTTGTTTTTTATTCATGAAACTATTTCCATTTGTGAAATTTGTTTAGGTTAGTGAAAAAAATACTGGGCTGGAAAATGTTTTTATTTTGTTTAACAATCAATCATAAATGAAAAATAGAAATGAACTAAAACGTGAAATTCAATCATAAATAGTCAATTCGGTCATAAGAAAGTTACTTGCATTATTCTGTGACCTGCAGTCCTGATTACATGTGCTGTCTATTTCGTGAAAATTAAACATATGTTACAAGTCGTGGAGTCCATTCTTATATTGTGACCACACATACCAATTCCCCAGGAACTCGATATTCCGTTTGATAGAGGCTGGCACGTCGAGGACATACTTCACTCCTGGGTTCCTAAAAGCGGCCCAAATTGATAGAATACTCCCGTCAATGATGGTGTGACTGCAAAGAGACATTATGGCTAATGTGTGATTCAAACTTCTTTCAGTGAATATTATCATGTCGTCCGACTGGAACCATTTGATCCCCAGGTTATAGTCTCCAACCACTACGAACAGGGGGTCGTACAGCTCGGAAAAGGTCTTCATCGCTTCAAGGAAGAACCTTCGGCGAGGCGGCACCTTCCTTTTGAAGTGTGTGAATTCCTCTTTCTTCGATATCCACAAACATATAGAATCCTTTGGTAGAAAGTTGAAATGCTCCAGTTTACTTGACAGGACTTTTTTTGGCACATTGAGAACGTTCTCTTTGAATTTGAATTGCCTTATTACTTGTTCATATTGGTACCAGACTGGGTCGGTATATTCCAGCGGATTTGAAGAAAAGTCGACAACCATGTGATCTTCGTAACTACTTCTTTTCAAGTGTCGAGGACTCTTCGGATACCTCATATAAACAACATTCTGGCACGATGGCGGGAGTGATTCGAATGTATTTGGAAAACGAATATAGAAATGATTACTTATAGTATGAATCACTTCGTCTGGAATGTAGATAGTTTTGTTTGTTATATTATTAATTTGCATCCCCACCATCACGGAATAGCCCCAGAGAGCTTCTGCAATGTTGAATGAGTCGACCATGGTTAGAACACCCGATGATGGACAACCGTCTGATGGTTCTTGCCAGATCACAACATACCATAATATGCAGTTTGCAACAATCCAAATGAAAAGGCAGAAGGTCACTAATGTACCACCTTGCATTTTAAATTTCATTATGAACCGAAAAAAAAAAGTTGAAACTAACAAGAACTATAATACGATAAAGACGTTAATCGGTGTGGAAAGTTGATTGGTTGTTTATTAAATAAAGGCTATTTTCATTATTCCCGTCCCGCATGTCCATAGAAACAAATTTAGTCATATGTTCTATTGTATACAATAACTAAAAATTAACCTTCACTTTGTGCAGCGAGACTTATAAGAATACCAAACCTTTCCAGTCATATTGGGGCAAAGGATTTCATTTGTTGAGCCCTTCACTTAATAAATTCATTCAAGCCTCAATTCAGGAATAGAACTTGTATCTTAAAGTTATGCACGTCTAATAAATCCAATTCCGTTGGGCCAACCCTATTGATTCATTTTTTAGTGCTCAATGAATACTTTGTATCATACCTGAAAAGTTGGATATAAGCATATTTCCCTCAAGGGAAATCAGCTATTGAGGTCGTACTATTTGTCTGTTACCGCTCTAGCGGTCGCAATTATTGTTTAATCGTTACCAAACTCAATATTTAGTCGTTTTATGTAAAAAGAAAGACCAAGTTCGTTAACGGCTAAAATCGGACAAGGGGGAGGGGGGGGGGGTTTAGAGAGGAGGATTTTCGAAAATTCAAAATATCTCTGTTAATGTACGTCCTATCGAAAAAGTTTATGGAACCAATCTTATTGCAAATTACATTATCTATAAATGTTTTTATGTACATGTTTTCATTATCTTCAATATTAACCGAGATATTTGCGCTTATTAATTTTCGGCCTTGAGTAAACCCCCACTCCTGCTTATGTCATATCAACAATATGCTGTTATATTATGAAGCACTTTATTTGAAGCATGAATAACAAATATTGTTCTCATTGAACTTTTACGTCTGAGATAAATGCAAATAAGCAAGTGAGAAATCTGCTTAATTAACGCAGCCCCTGCGTGGCGGACTTTTTTTACAGAAGGCCTTTTCAAATTAATGTAACCTAATGTGTTTTGAGTACAACATGACTGCCTTATATTCCTATTATATTAAATAAATAAGTTGAGTTCAGGTTAACTAGGCGAATTAAAGCGTTAAACCTTAATCTCTCACGGTAAACCGAGAGTGTTGAGTTCAATTCCCGCCTGGGCAACGGGAATGTATTTAGTTATGAACTCATTAAATAAAATCCTTAGTCTTTTCCTGGCTAGTAAAGGGTGGTAACCTGTAGAAAACCCGTCCCGATTAGACATAGTAACAAAAACTGGTCTTAAATAAATAATAGTAATAATTTTATTTGAAAGTGTGGGGCTCAGATTAGCCACGTAGGTTAAGGTTCCTGTCTTAATCTCACTTGGTAAACCTAGAAATATTAATTCACTCAGCACCAAACTCATAAAATAAAATCCTTTGTTCCACTCTGGCTAGACAAGGGTGGTCATTTGAATAGAGCCCGTCCCAGCTACCCTTCGTTGGGAATAATTAGGATAAATTTTGAAATCTTAATATATAAACGTATTAAAATTTGTATTGGAGAATAATTCCTGTATCAAATTCAATGCACTTGATTTTAGAATATTTCTTTTGGTTTGATCTATACCATATTCGATATTAAACCGGTAGTCAACACTGAAAATCATATTTTTTATTGACTGAAATTGGAGCTGGAATAGCAGGGGCATAGAGAAGTTGGAATTTCAAAATTCAAAATATCATTGTTATATTGATTCGTATCGTAATATGTAATGTGGTGTGAAATGAGATCATAAATGTGTTATACAAGCACGTTGGAAATATTCTTAGACAACGCAACCCCTGCTTGACGGACTTTTATTTTCTTTGACATGACAATTTTAAATAATATATTTGGCATAAGTATATATAATAAATTACTAGAAATTTAATTTTCATAATCTACTGATCTAGTGGGTGGGATAGAGATCTATATTTAACAATATTTTCAAAAATAGTGATTACCCAAACTTCCAAAACTATGATAAACTAAAATATAAGTCCCAAATACTTTCCCGAAAGTCACATTTCTCAAACATTTAAAGACTATATCCATCTATTAAAAAATGTTATATATATATATATATATATATATATATATATATATATATATATATATATAATTTAAGATTTACATATTTATTTTTATAACATTTTTGGATGCAAAAATATACATGTTATCTAACCCTCAATTTATTGGTTTTCAAGTTTTCACTCACTCTAGTGTGTATTAGGGAGGTACAGAGTTTTATGTAAATAATCACCTGTAACAACTTATATTCTATCTAAACCTTAATATTTTTAAGTTTCTTATATTCATTTTATATTCCAATTTTATTTTTATTATTATTATTGATTTACTTATTTATTTATTGAATATTTAAATATTTTATTAATGATTTCCCTATTTTCTATTGTCAATAATTTCAATTTTCAGTTTTGTACCAAGCTTTGAATTTTGTCTTTATTTATTCCCTTGTTCATTTATTCTGTTCTTTGTGTGTTATTTTTATTTATTGATTTTCATTCTTGTTTTTTTGAGTTTCATTTCCGTTTTTGAGTTCCAGTTCCGTTTTTGTGTCTCATTCAGTTTTTTATTTATATATTTTTTTTTAATTTCGCCTTTTGTGATCTATTTCCTTTTTTTTTTATTTCCAGTTCTGTTTAGGTTGAGCTTTTTCTTTCCCATCTCAGTTTTTCGTGTTTTTTCTCTGTCTTGTGATCCTTTTATGTTTCGTGTTCCTTCTGTGTTCTATGTTCCTTTTCTGGTTTGTGTTTCTTATACGTTTTGTGTTCCTCATCTGGGTTTTTTTTTACCTTTTCTGATTTATGTTCTATTTCTGTTTTGTTTAATTTTTGTTGTGTTGTTTTGTTTAATTTTTGTTGTGTTGTTTTGTTTTCATTTGAGTTTTGTTTTGTTTAGTTTTTTAAGTTACGAAGCTTTTGTTTAGAGCAACATCGCCAAAGCTGCGAAGCTCCAATAAATAAATGAAAAATTTTATTTGAGGATAATGGTCGTTTGAATTTTTGAGCTAATGATTTTTTTTCGGCACAGAAAAATATAAAGTTTTCGTTAGTTAGTAGTAGTTATTTAGTTTCGTAATTTTAGTATTTATTTAATTGTGCCACTTGTAGTAATGAGATTATTATTTTGCGTTATGCATTGGCATTGACAATGCTGAAATAAATGAAAACTTTAAGAGGAATTATGACAGGTGGTAAGTTATTTTTTAAAGTTATTTTACTGGCGACAATAAACTTGTAGGACATATCTCTGAAGCATACTTTATAGGCACTATTCATTTTATTATCCATATAACTGGATGACAAGATCATTCATTTAATATGTGACACCGAATAACAACAGAATGTATTATACGTGAGGAGTTGCAAGCTGTTATTTGCTAGGAGTGCCCGTGCTAAGGAGGACATAACTTTATCCTGGAGTATAGAGAGCAGTAAAACACAGAGGTATATAAAACTGGACAGTCCTTGTTATGAACTGGTCGGCTGTGACATATTTAGCCAATAAAGAACAGCTATTCACTCTCTTTCTCTTGTTTATAAGTATTATTGCGGGAATTGTGAGTGGCTTTATTGTATCGACGTTGAATTTATTGTGTCAGTACGTCTGTCTCTCTATCGCTAATGACGTTTACGTTTGCAGAAATATTCTGACAGACGACTTTCAAGTGGCAGCAAATTTTTTTTATTTTTATTTTATTCAAATCAAATAATCACATTGTTTTGTAAATTGAACACTTTTAAGAAATTTCCCTAAAGGAAAATCAGTTAATGAATTTCTACTCAACAGCTGATTTTTAAAAATTTAACGCTCTACAATTGTTAGTGCACATTTTCTCTTTATAAAATATTAAACGAGTTATTTGTATTTTTTTTCCAGCCCCACTTCTACTCATTGGATTTTAATAGATTTCCCTTATGGGAATTCAGCTTTTGAGGTTGTACTCATGCGCGATTTTCGAATAATTTCGAATCCAACCCAGGAATTGACAAAAATGAGGTCCGTTCAAAACTACACACATATAGCGCATTAGCGGTCGCAATTTTTAATTGATAGTTACCAAACTCTTTATGTAAACATTTTATGTGAAATTAATGATCAAGTTTGTTAATGGTTGAAACCCGAAGAATAGTATGGGGGGGGAGGGTGATAAGAAGGGGGATTTTGAACATTTTTAGCAGATTTCCCTCAATTGAAATTAGCTATTGAGGTTGTACTCGACGGAATTTTCGAAATTTTTCTTCAAATGTCCATCGATCCTACCTAGTAGATGACGAAAATGAGGTCCGTTCAAAACTGTATATATATATATATATATATATATATATATATATATATATATTTGTCTGTTACCACTCTAGCGGTCGCAATTTTTGTTTGAGCGTTACCAAACTCGATATTTAATCGTTTTATGTAAAAAGAAAGTTCAAGTTCGTTAACGGCTGAAATCGGACTAGTGGGAGGGGTGTTTAGAGGGGAGGAGTTTCGAAAATTCGAAATATCTCCGTTACTATACGTCGGATCGAAATATTGTACAGAAGCAATCTTATAGCAAATTAAATTTACTATAAATATTGTTATATACATTTATTCTCTATCTTGAATATTAACCGAGATATTCGCATTTTTATTAAATCTGGTCGGCGAACGGACGGGTGACTTTCCCGCCAAAAGCTAGTGCGGCCGTTTCCTTAACTGCTAGACTCTCGTAAAATTTCTCTATTGTAAAACCACGTGGGAAATCTGCTTAGTTTACGCAGCCCCTGCGTGACGGACTTTTAATATCTTCGTTATGTGTCGAATTGAAAAATTTAATAGGATCACTCACATTGTAAATGCAATGTTCTATACATGTTTCATCGGTTTTTTTTCAGTATCTTGATTATTATCCGAGATATTTGCATTTTTTTTTTCAGCCTTTATTAAACCGCCACTCCAACACATGTCATATTATCAATAATCTGTTATGTTATGAAGCAAGTTATATGAAACCTAAATACCAAATATTGTTCTCATTGAACATTTACTTTTTGAGGTAAATGCAAATACGTGACGCCCGAGGGAAATCTGCTTAGCTAACGCAGCCCCTGCGTGACGGACTATGATTGCTTTGAGCAACTGTGTCACTTGAACATCCAGTGAGCAGCTTATATACAAGTCCTATATATCGGCTTTTTACAAAGGGAGAAATAGCGAATTGGAGTTCCGGTGCCATATCTTGGGGGATGGGAAATCTGCTTAGTTTTCTCAGTCCCTGCCTGGTGGACTTTAGACATGAGAGTTTAGGATTTGATAGTAAACATAGAGTCCCAGTTCTGATTCCTGCTTGGAAATCATTTCATTCCCTTATTTATTATTTTTATTGTGAAAGTAAAAATACAAATTATTTGTTCGTAAAATATATGGTTTCGTTGTTACCGGGGGGAACAAACAACGTGGCGCCCATAACAAATTTATTTCTTCCTCTTGATATAAAGGAGAGTTAATTTAACTAATAAACCCACAACCTTCTCCACTGAGCGGGCAGTTGTTTCCCATCTGTGGGGTATCACTCAATAGCTGATTTCCCTTATGTGAAATCAGATAAAAAATCAAAATTAAATTTTGGCAGTATCTAGGATAAAGTTTTGAACGAAAACTAACCTTGAGCAATTTTTCTCAGCAGGAGCAAATATTTTCCCTGGTGCTATAACGATTTTGTGAGATAATGAATTCAGAAACCAGTAATTTACTGACTAGGTAAAATATTATACAGAAATATTAACATACACTAAACATTGTTGGTGTGTTTGGGCTCGGCCGTCCACGAAATAGCCTATAAAGAAGCAGATGTATAGAAGAGAAATATAATCCGTAAACTAAAGCGGTTGGCCAATTCAAGGCTACCATTAGAGGGAGTTGAGTCCTTTGGGATCTGAGCACATCCCTTCCTCCCTTTGGGATCCATAATCCTCACTCAACGGCTGTGCTATGGCCAGCTGAAATATATTCTACAAATAGCAGTATGGCCCCGTCTCATTTAGAGAACCGTCTTGTTAAACCTACAGGGTATATCTACGTAAACCTCAGACGTCAAAGGGTATGCTACTTGTTAATGGTACATCTTTCCGAATATGTTGTTTATCTTAATAATAATAAACATTTCTCTATTTAATTCCAACCTTAAAATATTTTATACTTACCTGTTATTAAATTAAGATTAAAAAGTATTCAATTATTGATTTTTAAAAGCAAAGCAGTATCATCAATTAGATAAATAAAAGTCACGTAGAGGCTGCGTTAAATAAACCCTCATGATGTATTACAGTAGTCAAATCAACATACTAGTAACGGTTAATACCACTATGAATATTAAGTGAATAAATACAAACTGTTATGAGAAATCAATTACTGAAATATATCTGAATATAACATACTGTACTGTAATTTGTAATGAATCAGAATAATTTTTATATCAATCACTCAAAATTTAGTAGTCAAAGAATCAAAGAGGGGGGGGGTCAACAGAACGTATTTGCATGTATCTCGTATAATAAAGGTCTCTTGAAAACAATATTCGGTATTTAAGCTTAGAATAAAGTGTTTTATGATATAACAGAGTATTGTTTGTATGAGATGATTAAGAGTGGGGGTTTGCTGAATGCTGAAAACTGAAATATACAAATAGCTTGGGTAATATTCAAGATAAAAAGGTATATAACAATATTAATAGAACCTTTAATTTGCAATACGATTGGTACTATACAATTTTTCCCTACGTATGATAACGGAGATATTTCGAATTTTCGAAAATCCTCCCCTCTAACCCCCTTCCTACTAGTCCGATTTCAGCAGTTAGCGCACTTGATCTTTCTTTTTACATTAAAAGATTAAATATCGAGTTTGATAACGATCAAATAAGAATTGCGACCGCTAAAGCGTTAACAGGCATATTATATAATTTAACGGACCTGGGTAAGATTGAAGGTCATTTGAACGAATTTTTTGAAAATCGCGTCCTGAGTACGACCTCAATACTGGTTTCCCTTAAGGGAAATCTGCTAAAACGAAGGGACTGCCAGAAAATATAAACAATTTTTTAGGCTTAATTTAGCCTCATGACTAGAGGTTAGTGTTAATACGCGTGGTGCAATCCTGGAACACCAGCAGTTTTTTTCAGTATATTAGTATCATTGGTTGATTGATATTTTGTTTGCAGTCCGGTTGTTAGTATATAGTACTCCTCTTTGTGCTGAAATCTGTTTTTCCCTGACGTACATTATTTTTTGGAGATAAAGGTGTCTAGTTTCTGGTTTAAACTATGGTTGCAGGTAAGGTGTGGACAACAATTGTAAAAAGTCCGTCACGCAGGGGCTGCGTAAACTAAGCAGATTTCCCATGTGAAGTTATACAATAGAGAATTCTTCCTAATAATAACAGTAGAAGTAAGGGGTCTCTAAACCTATTCACGAGGGACGAATAGTTACGAAAACGGACGCACTAGGTCTCGGCGGAAAGTCCCAAACATAGCCGACTCCTGCCGACCACACACACACACACACACACACACACACACACACACACACACACAATACAAATGCAAATATCTCGGTTAATATTCAAGATACAGAATAAATGTATAGAACAATATTTATAGTAAATTTAATTTGCAATAATCATCCGACGCATAATAACGTAGATATTTCGAATTTTCAAAAATCCCCCCTCCCACTGGTCCGATTTCAGCCATTAACGAACTTGATCTTTCTTTTTACATAAAACGATTAAAAATGAACTTTGGTAACGATCAAACAAAAATTGCGACCGCTAGACCGTTAATAGTCATATATCTATATATATATTTATATATATAATTTTGAACGGACCCCATTTTCGTCATCCTCTGGGTAGGATCGATGGACATTTGAGGAAATTTGTCAAAACTCGCGTCATGAGTACGACCTCAATAGCTGATTTCCCTTAAGGGAAATCTGCTAAAAGAAACCCTACAGGGTGGCAAATGAAATAATATGAACAAATAATATGATAAGCCCTAGTGAGCTTAGATTAGCAGAAAAATGGACCAAGTACAAACACTTATACAAATAAAAATATTGTACAAATCAGTCTTACTTATGAAGCATTTACCGGTAGAGAAACGCCACTGAAGAGTGAGAGAAAGGAAAGGAATGGAGGACATGATCTAAGATTCAGGCATGTAATAGCCCAACCAACTTGATTCACCAAGGGTAAAGGATCCCACGGGACGAGAGAGAAGGTACCGTCTCCAACACCAAACACAGAATAGGTCGCACATTTTGGTACAAAAGCATTAAGCTGGATCGCCTCTCGCCGCTGATAGTGGAAAAGGAAGCCCGGCGATAGCGCCAGCTAGGTACAGCGGAGGGAGAGAAGGATAAAAGAAAAAAAAGTAGCAGCAAGAGAAGGGAGGCCATGGGTTCTTAAATCCTGAAACCCACGCCAAATTTAAATTATACACGCATAAAAAGGAATATATTTGATTGCCTCTCTGAAATAGTTACCCTAAATGATAATAATCATCCTAAACGTAATGATAATAATAGCATATATTTTAATTAGAAAAATTACGAATACTAAGGTCTAAATCAACGTGGCTTAAAACTTTATTTTACGTTTTATTTTATTAGCAGATTTCCCTTAAAGGAAATCAGCTATTGAGGTCGTACTCATGACGCGATTTTCGAAAAATTTCTTCAAATGTCCATCGATCCTACCCAGGAGATGACGAAAATGAGATCCATTCAAAATTATATATATATATATATATATATATATATATATATATATATATATATATATATTTGTCTGTTAACACTCTAGCGGTCACAATTTTTGTTCAATCGTCAACAAACTCGGTATTTAATCGTTTTATGTAAAAAGAAAGATCAAGATCGTTAACGGCTGAAATAGGACTAGTGGGAGGGGGAGTTTAGAGGGGGGATTTTTGAAAATTCGAAATATCTCCGTTACTGTACGTCGGATCGAAAAATTGTATTAAACCAATCTTATTGCAAATTAACTTTACTATAAATATTGTTCTATACATTTATTCTCTATATTGAATATTAACCGGGATATTTGCATTTTTATGAAGTGTGTGTGCAGCTTTTGTCGGAAGTTTCCGAATTAGTTCGGCCGTTTCTGTTGGTCGGCGCTCGTGTAACCTAACCTTTCTTGTCTTCTAACCTTTCACTTTGTGAGATATTTGCAAATACGTTCTGTTGATGCCCCCCCCCCCTTCTTTATTTCTTGGACTACTATAGTTTTAGTTATTAAAATATAAATTATTCTGATTCATTATAAATTGCAGTGCTAGATATAGATAATATTTGCAATAAAGTTAATTTGTTGTATTCAGATTATATCAGTAATTGTTTTTCTTTACGGTGAAGTATATGTCTATCTGTTCAGCTCTCAGTAGTTGGCAGACCTATTTGTTTACCATTCATAAGCCGTTTTCGTTGGGAGCTTATTAAAATTATTTTAACGATTTCTCATTTCCGTTTGTATTTACTCACGTTGGTGTCAAGTGTTAGCAGTATTCCAATTTCTCTATTGCTAAACTTCACCTGAAAATCTGCTTAGTTTATGCAGCCCCTGCGTGACGGACTTTTTTTAAATCAGTATGGATTTCTGATTATAAATTTCATTAATACAATTTTTTTTTTTGGTTTCTTTTTGGGATTGAGAATACCCATTTACGTAAAAATGTACTCAAAAATCTTATGCACGTGGTGAACCAGCTGACTCGTTTCTCCATTACGGAAAATAGGAATTTATTTTGTGACAAAAAAAATAAATAAAATCGTTGTCCCACACTGGTTATAAAAGGGCTAATTTTTAGTTATTAGTTATAGTATTTATAATAATAGTTATATAATAACAACATAAATATTTCTATTTTGGTAACTTGAAAATTTCTATGCTTTAAAAATTGTCCCATCATGCATTATAATTTTCCCATCATGCACGTTTTGAACTTTGACAGACTATCATCATTGTTGGTTAAAAACCTGTTTCACTTTGTAAAAATTGTAATTCAGTGATGTAAGCATACAAAATATTGTGACTAATGATGGAGTGAAGCTTTGAGGGGGAAAATGAACTAAACAGTAGGAGTTAAATTAAAAGAAGAACTGTCAGTTCGGTATAACAAGGATAAAATCAAGGTTCATTATGTGATCGGCTTACATCAAAGAGAAAAACCTCAAATTATGAACTTTCAAAAGAAAAACACAAGTTTTATAAACTCAAAATATTAGAACTCCCAAATTACTAGAGTATTTCAGGTATAATGTTCTTTTTTATTCCTAAAGACATTGTAAAAAATTTGTTGGCAAATTTTAAACTACAACTGAACACAATGTTCAGGTAAAAGATTCCACTAGTAAGAATTACACATAATGTTGTGTGTGATGTTCAGACATAATCCAAGTTTTAAAACATTCTTCAAAAAAAAAAATATATTAACCAAATTTTAACTACATTTTATTAACGTATATATACATCAATTTGAAGATACGTTATTTCATTCAAGACTAATGTGTATTGAGCCATTTTATTTCATCCGATGGATGGTTTGCTCAAAAAACGCTAAAAAAAATGCGCATCAACATTAGTAGGCAAAAATTCGTTTTTCAGGGATTTAAATTAGTGAAATAGTTGAATTTAGATTTTTTAATATTAAAATCTCGTTGAATATTAAATTATAATCTCACGTTGTATAGCGTATTTTCTTTTTTATCCGTGGATCGTTTGAGCGAAGAACTGTACACCAACATTACTAAGCAAAGAGACTTTTTTTGTGGGATCAACAGTTTCAAGCAATACTTGAATTTGGATTTTTTATATTTGGTTCTGGTAGAAAATTAAATAAAGAGCCTATAAGCCCAGAACTACTAAAAGAGCAAAAACAGACAATCAGATGATTTCTTATACCTCCCAAGAGAATCATTATATCAAAAAATGCATCATTCAAGATTTGCGGTTTATTTTATAAATGCTTAAATTCTCCACTTGTCTTGATGCATTTAACTATTCTTGAGCGAAAATCTCTGAGGGCAGGATATTGCAACTATGGATTTCCATGGTTTATTACGGAGTTACACATGTCTTCCATAGTTACCGGTCAGTTTTGATACACGATCTCTTTCACTCTCCCCCCCCCCCAGTAATAATCCATCACATCGGATCGGGTGACCGGGACGGCCATTCTACCCCCGGCCAATACATCTTCTTGGCAACAATTCTTGGAGAAGTGAGTTGGGAACACGTCTAACTCCGACCTCATTATTCTTCTCTGGACGAGCGGGATTTCTTCTTGCAGTTCCGAGAGGGGTTTCTGCAGAAATCAAGCAAATATGAGGTCATTTAAACCGTCTTGAAAAAAAGTGTCAACGATAAATTTCACACCATACATTGACGGACATATGTCGCTGTTAGTCTACCTCTACCGGTTAGAAGTACATCTGCCTGACCAAACCTGGAAATTGTCGCTTTCAACATGAATCGAATCGATATCTAATTAATATAAGAATTTCGTAAGTCTATAAATGAAGTCTAGATTCATTAATAGCCTAAGTCTAGATGTTCAGTCGTCTTTGAATTGAAAATCCCGCGCTTACTTGGAACACTAACCTGTCGCACGTATGGAGATCACGTAGGCGGTGGCCAGGAGAGGAAACTGCCGCGCTAGCCTATAGGAAAAAGAGCCCACTTGATCTGAGCGGCCATTACATTAGAGTCAGTTGGTTTCCCTCGCCCGAGAGAAAAAGGACGGATAGTTGGCTCCGCAAAGGAAAGAATAGTATTCACCGCCCGCAACTCTAGTGTCAGAATAGGATAGCCGCATCGAAAACAAAGGTCTCCGCAAGCAGTATTCACCAGCTAGAAGACAGAATCTCATTGGGAACACAAAATAACACAGGAAGAAAGGTCCGCTACATAAAAGTAGATGTTTCCCGCAAGTACCTATTTCTTTATTATAATGCTAGCATTATCTACGAAAACAATTAAATAAGTACTCATAAATATAGAACCGATCGATCATTATGTTGTATATATGTATATATGTATATATATATATATATATATATATATATATATATATATATATACATGCATAGATACATATATTATTGGCTTGCCTCTAAAGTATTTTATAAAGTTAAATTTCCTTTGTTTCCTTTTTCAACCTCATATCAATAAATGTTAATGTTTGGTTCAATTAGACATAAGGTTAGTTTCTAAATCAGCATTCTTTAGGATTTAAGTTGTATAAAATTAGCTGCCTACTATAAAGTTTATTATATGTTACTTATTCAATATACTTGATTCTTTGGAGAGCTCAAATAGTGACTTGTAATATTCACCCTCATCTTTCCATAAAATAGTAAATATTATTCACTCTAATGCTTTCTTATGAGGAAATTATATCTTTAATACTTTTATTTCAGTCTAATGCTCTCTCTTATTATTGCCTTTAAAAAGCTTCCCGGCTTTACATTTTGGTGCCGAAACCCAGGACTAAATGGCTTCCCCGCCCCGACATTTTGGTGCCGAAATAGCTCTATTATTATTACCGCAAAAGGTAACCGCACGCCCTAACATTTTGGAGCCGAAACCCGGGAATAAGGGCTTCCCGCCCTTACACTATTAATGAAAAGTATACATTTTACTATATATCGATTATAATTGTAATATCGCAAGCTGCGTGATGCTGAAGTAGAGTTTATTATACATTTAAAGTTAATCTTTATATGGAAATAACAGAAGTTGATAAATTCAATTAAATAGTTGAACAAATATGAAGGATAATATGCAATGAAAAATTGTAAAGAATGTTGCCCTTCATCCTTTATTATTAATTTATTCTGTCCAAAAACTATTTTCAGATGGAAATCTCGGCTCACTGCATTTAATAATAAAAATTTGCATTGCCGAAATAACCTCTTGTGAAATGGATGTAGACAGAATCCGGGAAACACAGTTTTTCTTCCTTCTTTTTTAAAATCTTGTTTCATCTGATTAAAAGTCAAGTTTTAAATGTATTTCTTCTATATTCCTTTTTTAATTGAACATTTTAAACTTTTTTATGGCTGTCACCCGACTTAAAATTCAATCTTAAATCCGTTCATGTAACAGACCGTGATGGTGAAATGTTTATTTATACTGTATTTATTTATGCTAAGAATCTTATTTACTTTTACATTTTACGCTAAAGCTTATCACGAACATATTTGGTTGGCATAGGGCATTTTAGCAGATTTCCCTTACGGGAAATCAGCTATTGAGGTTGTACTCATGACGCGATTTTCAAAAATTTTCTTCAAATGTCCATCGATCCTACCTAGTAGATGACGAAAATGAGGTCCGTTCAAAACTGTATTTATATATATATATATATATATATATATATATATATATATATATATATATATATATATATATATATGTCTGTTACCGCTCTAGTGGTCGCAATTTTTGGCTTATCCTTACCACACTTGATATATTATCGTTTTAATTAAAAAGAAAGATCAAGTTCGTTAATGGCTGAAATCGGACCATGGAGGGGGGGGGGGTTTAGAGGGGGAGAATTTCTAAAATTCTTATATCTCCGTTATTATGCGTCGGATCGAAAAACTGTATAGATCCAATCTCATTGCAAATGTAATGTTGCATAAATGTTGTTATGTACATTTTTTCACTATCTTGATTATTTACTGAGATATTTGCAGTTATTAGTTTTCGGTCTTTAGTAAAGCCTCACTCCTACTCACCTCATATTTTCAGTATTCTATCATGTTATGAATCACTTTATTTGAAGCTTAAATACCAAATATTGAATACTCATTGAACTTTTAAGTTTTGAGATAAATGCAAATACGTGGCGCACGTGGGAAATCTGCTTAGTTAACCCAGCCCCTGCGTGACGGACTTTTTAAATTGGTAATATAATACAAAACCATCCAAATCGTTGGTATTAAACAAATGAGAAAACTTGAAGATATATTTCCCACGACCCAATTATATTCCAATAACAGTCAATAAGCTGTGATGAGTTAACACGTTAATCGCCACGATAATATCAGAAAAATTTTCACAAGTTTTTTTTCAACTGAAACAATATACCATTATATAACTATGTTTATTTCATATTATTGTTTGTATTAAGCAAAGAAATTTCATGTTTTGTTCCTGATAGGCCAAGCTTTCGAAACATAATGCAAATGTATCGTTTCCATCGGACATTTGTGACTGACGTGGCCTTCTACCAAATCGCGTAAGTCAGACATATATGTCTGACATGGCTCATGTAGATCTTCTTAGCGTCAGACACATATGACTGACATGACGATTAATGTGTTAATTAGCAGTGGAACTTAACATGTGCATATAAAAATTCAGACATTGTCTCAATTTCAGAAAACGAGCCAAGTTTGTGTTGTATTGAACTCTGAGGTTCAATCTAATTTCAATTGTTAACCTTAAAAAAAAAAAAAAAAAAAAAAAAAAAAAAACCTTCGCCTTTTGGCAAAAGTTTTTGACGTTTACGCAGGAAATTAATTTTTATTAATTCAACCCGAAGTCATTTCAGTTCCCAAGTCCTGAAGTTGTGAGCCCAAGTTCTCTTCCTAACAGGTGTTTTCTTCCTTTACTTACTTTCAATTTTCTGTACAGTGGTTGTTCCTCGATCTGCTGCGAGAAAATGGAAAATAAATTAAACGTCGTATATTTTGACACTTTCATGTAATTTCATGAGTGATTAGTCAGTTATAATAAACTTACACAAGTCCAAGGAATAAAAATATAAATGAATAAAAAAAAGGAGTGTCAATTTGTTCTTATTAATAGCTGAACTAAATTCACCCAAATGGAAATGCAAAAGTTGCTTTACCGTCTAAACGGAAATTCTTCTTGAGTGCGATCATTTCCTTGAGTGTTAGTAGAAGTTTATATATATACATTATCGTGAGGAAATTGGCTATCTGCTCCAATGATCTGATGTTTTTTGAATAATCTAAAAATAATGAATTGGTAAGAATGAATTGGAAGAATAAATTATAGTATTTCCCCCATCTAACCTGCCTATTCTATACACCTAAATATATACATAGCTAAGATATTCAGATGATATATTTAGTCTAGGAATATAATTATTGATGAGTGTTGTTAATAGCGAGAGATGAACCTGAGTTTGCAATATTCCGTTTTGTGGCCTAAAATAGCTGATACTAAATGATCCCTAGCAGAGATAAGAAGTATCATAAATGTGAAGAGACACTTATCGTTTCTTCAGTACTAGTACTTGAGGAATATGGCCGCAATAAGGTAGCCGAGGTCAGGAATGATATTACCCCGGTCAGAGTTGACGACCTTGGTTCAACCGACCGAAACCATTCTTTTCCCCTCCCTCTCCCTACCTGAAAACGATTGGAACTCATGAAAAAGCATAAATTCAATATTCTGAATGCATGCTTAAAGCGTAAAACTTGATAATAACTGTGTAAAGAAAAAAAAATCAGCGAGTGAAAAAATGAGCGCATTGCTTAAGTTACTCCAATTTCATTATTTTGTTGGGAAACAATTTTTTTTCAACCATTATTGACGACATTGAACAACTGTTAGAAACTTAAACCGTCTATTTCCGTCCAGTCGGTTATTTTTACTCCATGGTAGTAATAAGTAGAAAGGACATTTTTTTAAGACAAGAAAATGAAGGTATATTTAGTGAACAAGTTAATTCAACCTTCAGAAATCCACCACTTTAACCACTTTTAACCAACCCGGCACCAACGAGGAGCACAGCTATACGGACATCAGTTCTTATGTATAGCCTTTTAGAGTTGGCCCATTCTCTTCTTACTGAGGTCAGATTAAATGTCCTTGCCCTGTGAGAAAGAGGTTTCATCTGGAACACCAAACTAGTATTCGTCCATGCGAAATCTTGCCATAGTGTTTGCTACTTGATTTAGAAAATGCCTCAAATTGTTGAAGTAAAGCATTTTTAACAAACTCGCTACTTATAATGTTTGATTTCCAGAAGTAAGTTCAGAGGGTCCATATATAATCCATATCTAACTCTTAATCGAAACTGTTCTCGGCATACATTGGCGATGTAGCATCACTCGTCCAAGATGCTATAAAGTAGCCTCAGAAACCTATTCTTGAGTAAAAAAAAAAATTCATTAACAATTAGATTTTTTTTATTTAAGTGGACTTTATTTTGTAAATTGTGTTGGAAATTATTGGTGCAGTTCTTATTCATAAATATTCAGATTGGTTCTTATTGACTTTACAGACTGAAAGTCTGAAAAAATAAAATTTAAATGTAATTAACTAGTAACCGTTTCTTGCCACAGATCTCCTGATACTTTCTCTTTCCAAAACAAGCAAACTTCCTTGTTTTAAACTTTGTTGCTAGGAACTCATTCCAGTTGTCAAGTGAGGTGTATCTCCAGCGGTGACTTTTCTGTGGTATTCTTCGACATTAGGAGCTACCACGAAGTAACATGAACGGCAGACGAAGCCGGTTGAATTTGTGGAAAACCATAGACATGACACCTCTGGAGGTACACCGCACTTGATAACTGTAACTAAAAAAAAATAAAATATTTTATTTAATTGCACATTTCATCTGTTGTTATTAGTTATATTGTTTTAATACTTTGTTTATCTTTCATCTAGCTTATATTTACAATATTCATTTCATAAATAATGTACCATAACTGAGTCATGCATGTACAGGTGTGCATATTGTATTAAAAATATGCGAGCTGTTCAAAGGGGTAGTGTAAAGAGGAAAAGAAGGAGGAAAATGTTGAAATAAATTAAATGTACTTATAGCATTTATTGTGTAACAGTATCGTTAGAGTAACCTTAATAAACTGGGGGCATTTCAAGAGAGGGCATAAGATGTAGGAAAGGTTACGACTTGCCATAAAGTTGTAAGATGTCTCGTAAGGGCTAATAGGAGTTGGGGGACCTCTGTTAGGAGCATGGACAACCCTATTTAGTTTTATGTACTTTCATGTTTTGGGAGTTGTCATTATTATGGCTGGAGCAAACACTGCCTTTTTGTTATTGCCTTTTTGTGTTCAAAACGTTCAATTTAGATAACCCATTTATCACTTGGAACAAATGTGAGTTTCTCAATTTATCTACACAGGGTAAGAAAAATTCATTTAATTTTCGAAAAAATTATTAAAATTAGATTTAGTTCAGATTGGCTAAAATGTCAGGAGACATAAGAGGTCCACAGCAGTAATTTCCTGGTAAATTTAAAATAAAGTTTCTCCAATCTTCTTAAAAATTGCTGTAAAATCTAATAGAACTGAAGAAATAAATCAAAGTCCCAATATTATTTTGATGATTGTTGTAAGCGTTCTTCTAAAACAGTCTCATAAGTAACCTGTAATAGTTATTTTCATCACTAGTACGCAAAGTGTATCTTTTCTGTACGAGGTCGAGTTTCACGTACGAGGCGAAGCCGAGTTCGGGAATAAGACCGAGTACAGAAAAGATACTTTGCGTACGTATGTTGAAAATGACTTTTCATTATACTGTACCTATTCTTAAAAGGAAATAAGGTAAATATTTTAATATTTTTATTCTTATAAAAAAAAAACAGAAGATAAAGATATGAATTCTAAAATATGAAACATATGTTTATTAAACTGCAAAGGTTATTCAACAGATAAATAGAATAGGCAATAGACCTATAATTTAACATTAATATTTATTGTGCAATTTTTATTGTTACTTATATTAATACCTTTTTGCGGTATTATTAACCTACGCACTATTATTAAACATTGATTTGATTTAATAAATACAGGTTAAGTGAGTATGCAATATACAATGAATGATAGTATAATAATGAGGAATATTCCAATAACAGCTGTTACTTTTCTGTACTAGTAAAGAAAAGTATCACTTTGCGTACTCAAACGATACACTGAAAACACATGTTATTTTAACAGTATAATGAAAATTATCATCTAGAAGCCTGTAAACAATTTCTCCCGAAGCGGTTTATATTGTACAATCCGTGATACCCGTTGTTGACGGGTTGAAATAGAAATGTTTTTCCCTGGAAATACAAAGATTCGATACACAAAATCGTCCGGTCATATTCACCAATAACATTAACGTCTTGAACAGTTAGTGTTCCTATTCACCTGTTTTACCCGAGATAAACAATAAATAAATAAAACCTTTATTCGTACATGCATAAATATTTCAGATCATGATGATACAGTAAATTTGTTTTATTTGAATAATTCTCGTGCAAATTTAACTTAAAGTTGAGGGCTTTTGAGCTCTTTTTGATTTTTCGTGTGCGAAGATCTGCTAATTTATTTCAGTTTTAATCCTAGCGCAATATTGTTTTTTTCCCAAATCTCTTCCACTCTGTTCTTTGATCAGCAACTCTCTGCCATGTTGCCCCGCCACATGTAGTTCTCATTTCCAAGTCCCTTGGAGTAGTTATTCTTCTTCTCTTCCTCTTGTAGTTCAGAAAGTACCAATTGATAATATTTTTAGAACATTTTTCTTTATTCTCCCTCTCCAGGTGTCCTGCCCATGTCCATTTTCTTTTATTTATGATCCACGCTACGTCAGGGAATTTAGTTTTTTCGCTAATCCACTTCCAAGACTTCTTATCTCTCTTGGTGCTCCATTGTATGTAGCGCTCCATTCCCTTCACTTGAATCTTGAGTTTTCTAATTGTGGTCTTGTTGACTGGCCATGTTTCACACCCGTATGTCAACGTTGGTAGGACAGTGCTTTCCCATAATTTTCTTTTTAGCTCCGTGGCGGTATTTGATCTATACAGCTGCTTGTATCTGAGGAGAGCTTTCCATGCAGCTGACTATCTCATGCTGATCTCCAACTTATTGTCTTGAAGTGTAATCAGTTGACCAAGGTACATGATGCTGCACACCTTGTCTATTGTTATGCCATCAGTTTTCAAGTCACCATCGGTATTTAATTTTACCCGAGATATAAAATGTTTTTCACGAATTTATGTTTAGAATTCCTGTCATCTGAAAATTATTTGATATAATAAAGGTTTACCGACGAATATAAATATTGAAGTATAGGAAGAAAAAATCCATTTATGGCTATCAAATTATTCTATCTTTTTTTCCTTCATACTTATAAAATTTCTCCAATTTTATACAGTTATTTTCATGAAACGTTAATAAAATCTTTGGCTCCCGAAAGGTGGAAGTCATAATTTCACACTTATAAATAAAAACAATTTAGGACTATCATCGTTATTCTAAACAGAATTTTTAGACTTTTACTATAAAACCAATACGAATTAAGGTAATGATGAATATGCGTTTTCTCGTCAAAAGTGGACCCCCCCCCCAGTAAAAAATGTGGAAATTCATTTAGCTTATGTTGTACCTTGGGAAAATTGACTCATAAATATAAAAATCCATATAAATTGTCCAAGATGTTATTTTAGTAAATGAGTAACAAACCAGAACAGGCATTCAGAAGAATTTTAAATTTTCATGTCGTTCTTAGAACGGTCTGAAATGTAAAGAAAAGAAAAAAAACCCACCCTATTTAAATACAAAATCAGACAAACTTTATTATTTAATTTCTATAGATGAGGTATAAGCTCCTTAGCAGTATTCAAAGTTGTTATGAAATGAAAGTGGTAGAACATAATTTCTTTCAATCAGCCTTTAAATAGGAATCTATAATTAATTTAAAAAACACTTATTTAGGTGGTAATAGAAAATTGATGAATAAAATAAATACGTATTCAATAAAAAATTTAATATACAGTTATTCCGTAAAAAAAGATATTAAATAAAAAACGTTGTTTTCTTTTAATTTTCTCGTTTCAATTTAATTTTTCAATTAATAATTTAAAATGGGAATTGTAAAATAGGTTAAGAATATTCCTCAATTTTCTATTGCCACCTAAATAAATTTGAATCTTTAAATTAAATTTTACCTCCTTAAATACTTTTTCTCTGCGAATGGAATTATATTCAATGGTAAACAAAAAAAAACTAAATTTTAAAAAAATTACTAACTCGTGTGTCCTATTCAGTCCACATGCTTCTTCCTTGCTAGACCTTTTTCTTGTCCATGTGGAATTCAAGTTGCTTATTTTTAGCTTTAAGCAGTTCATATTTTTTCCTTCTATTCCCCTGCGCCATTACAAGAGTTCAACACTCGTCGTCGATTTCCTGTGGTCTGTTTTCTCAGATCGTCTCATTTATACAAATGTGTCATAATGCTCTTTAACTCCTAGATTATTGGAGACCAGTGATTCACACTGTATTTCTTTTTTTCTAAATCACTCCCTCGGAACTTTATTTTCATGTTGCTGCTCGTTGCATCACGTATGACATCGTTATTATTAATTAACGTCCATTTTTTACTACTATGGTACGGGTTATACATAGTATACCACCCTTTTCTAGCCAGAGTGAGACTTAGGATTTTATTTATTAAGTTCGTCACTAAATAAATTCCTATTGCCTACGCGGGAATCGAACTCAGCACTCTTATTACTAATAAATATTTTTCCAGATGGACCTTTCCATCCAATTTCTCGCTAAGCCCTCACATATACATCAATATTCCTTCAGAACCAACTCCAGTGGTCTTATAGATCCTCTTCCACTTACTAACTGATAACTTCCTTCGACCAACGTCAATCCTATCTAAATGGATTTTCGTGTTCGTATGTTCATTAGGGTCCCCAGCGACCGGAAATTTGAGAAATGGGCTGTAGTAATCACCCCAATTGTCGACGTATATCCTCTTCCTATTCCATCTATATCCCAACTCCTCCCCCTTTGCCAAATTCAGATTATCTTGCTTTTAAAAGTAAAATATGCTTTACCTGTATGAACTCTCAATAGAGGAATATATATTCTTGCCTGTAGTTATATTATTAATACAAGTAAATTAGATATATACCCAAAAAGGATATGGAGTTTTAATTATCCTTAGGTAAACCTCATATATTTCTAAAGAATTCCTCTGTTTCTCGTATCTCTTTATATTTCATACCCCTAGTTCTCTGAAAATCAATAGCTGATTTCCCTTAAGGGAAATCAGCTATTGAGGTTGTACTCATGACGGAATTATCGAAATGTTTCTTCAAATGTCCATCAATCCTACCTAGTAGATGACGAAAATGAGGTCCGTTCAAAACTGTATATATATATATATATATATATATATATATATATATATATATATATGTAAAGGGTAGTGTGTTTAGTTTAATTGTAAAGGGTAGTGTGTTTAGTTAATAGTTATTAATCATGTAATTACTCATGTATTTGTATAACGCAGGTAATTGTGTAAGATATTAATTATTTAATATGAGTTTACTTGGGTGGGGCTGGCTGGTGCTAGAGAGGGGTTTTCTGCTGACCGGTGCTAGATGTGGGGCCGGGGGACAGTGTCCAGCAGGCAGGGACTGGGTGTGCGTGTCAGTGCTGTAGCAGAGCAGACCCTCAGCATGTATTGGCCATGGATAATCCTAGGTGAGAGACCTTTGTCATACCCATTTATCTGATAGCCAGTCCCATTCCCGTTTAATTAGTTTTTATGGTGTTTATATTTTTTGGTGTTAACTACTTTTTAATCTATTTGTAAAATATATGTATTTAAGAGAAATAGGACTATCATCACCTCCCTCTCACAGAAATCCCCATTACAAATGGTGTCAGGCGCGGGGTAGTTTACGCGATTTGGGGCTAAACTACTTAAAGAACTACGCGTGAATAGAATAGAGAAAGAGTGAGAGGGAGATAGGGCGTGGCTAGCTATAGCGACACAGGAGGCGATAAGGATAGTTGATGAGAGCTTTAAATTCGCGGACCTCATTCCGAGGCCTTATCAGTTACTCATACCCTACAGTTGATAGAGCCTTAGGTTCGCGGGCGTCAAGCCCGAGGTAGTAAATAAATAATCTTTTCCCTTATTGCGTATATTCTCACCTTTTTTAAGCATGGAAGGGGAACTTCGACAAAAGTTGGAGCAGCTCGTCGAGGCTAATCGGGCTTTCGAGGAGAGGGAAGCATCATTGAAAAGGGAGCTTGAACGCATGTCCACACAGCTAAGTACGCTAACGGGTAAAGAAGTCAAAGTGACCGAATCTGATAACGAGACTATGTTGGGCGGTCCCCGGGCTCAAGTAAGAAAGGACATGAGCCTCCAGACTATGGTATTACCGTGGTCCGGTGAACCAGGGTCAATCTCAGTGACTGATTTTTTTGAAGGGGTGGAACTTGTAGCCCAATGCGGTAACTGGGGAGACTTAGATAAAATCCTGGTTGTGAGGATGAAGTTGAAGGGTCCAGCCGCGTCGTTTTTAGCCAGTCGTCGTGACCTGACGAGCCCTCAGTCGACCTACGGAGCGATTAGAAACGCGTTAGAGGCTAGGTTTAAAGATACCTGGAAACCGGAACAGTACTTGATGAAACTTAGTAGCGTTCGTCAGGAAAAGGGCGAAGACTCCAGGGCTTTCGCGGACCGCTGTAGAGCCATAGGTGAAAAAGCTCTGAAGGAAAAGGGGTCTCCCATAGAGCAAATGGTCGCGAGAGAGCAGATCGATCGCGTGGTATTAACGGCGTACCTGAGTGGCCTTAGGGGCGATGTAGGCCGGTTTGTACGGATGTTCCCTCCGTCTTCCTTGGAAGAAGCAGTAGAAAGGGCGTGCACCATTGAGCTGGAGGAGGGGGGTAGTCGGCAGGTGTTTGCAATTGATGAGACCGGGGGAGAAGGGCCGGTGGTGAGTAGGGTACACCAAGACCGAGGGAAGTCCCGGTCTCAGTTGGAAGTGATTTGTTATCGCTGTGGAGGTAGCGGTCACTTTTCAAGTAAATGTGCAACGCCAGTCACTCCAGGCGATCGAGGGGCACTGATAAGTAACAAAAAGGGGGCCCTGACGCTCGTGTGCTATAGATGCCGAACTCCAGGGCACGTCGCTAAGGAATGCCGCCAGAGGGTTAAAGCAGAGCGCACTATTAGGGAAAACCCAAAAGGCCAAGACCTGGTCGAGCCCCGCGAACCAGGTCGAAACTAAGAAAAGGCGGGGACAGAGACGTTAGGCTCCACGGGATTGGAGGAGGGGAAAAGCCTAGGTTTACAGTCCAAGTGAGCATAGACGGCCTCCCACACCTAATGCTATTAGATACGGGGGCTGATGTCACACTCCTCAAGAAGCCTATCAGAGGAAAGGAACTACTCCCTCCGAGTAGTAAATTAAAGGGCGTGTCCGGGGAGGCGTTGGAGGTTCGTGGAGAGCAATCGGTGAGAGTGCGACTGGACCAGACCGACCTTATCCACCCTGTGGTGATAGCAGAAGTAGATATTGACTGCGATGGGCTCCTGGGCATGGATTTGCTTAGGAGATTTGGTGCGGTGGTTGATATTTCCTCTGGGTCAATTAAGGCTACCCGTTCCCCTTCGCGATTAAATAAATTGATGAGAGTCAATGAGGACAGGTTAGAGAAGGACAGACAGTGGATAAGGGAGGTTAAGCGCCGGACCGCTGAGCTGGTTTCTAAGTGGGACAAAAAGAGGGGAGGTGAAACGCCCGCCGTCGGCAGTCGTGCATTATCTAAATCCCCTGAGGCGCCAATCTCTAAGGGTAGACCGAAGAAGGGAGACTTGAACGGAATCTCTTTGGGCTACGATGAGGTGAATCGTTTCGTGAAGGTACAGAGGGCGGAAGTAATCCCCCCTTACTGTGAAGCCTTGGTGCCTGGGAAGATAAGAGGTCGTAAGCCGGACGGACCGGTGCTGGTCGAACCTGAACTTGTGGCAGCTAGCGGTCTGAGGATAGCGCGGGTGGTGGTAGACGGAAGCTCAAGCGTTTTGTGGCTGAAGGTACTAAATGAAACCTCCACCGAATTAACGTTGAATAAGGGTGAGATCGCGGGCAAGGCTTACGCGATATGCCCCGAAGACGTGTTGCGCACGGAAGACAGATCCGCCCCTAAGCGTGTCGAGGATGGTAACCTGTCTCGGGGAGAAATAAGGGGTAAGCTGGCGCATCTGCCAGAGAAGGAAAAGCACCTGATTGAACAAGTGCTGATGGATTTCTCGGACGTATTTGAGGAACCTGGGGAGGAAGGGTGTAGCTTGCCTGTGTTCCATCACATAAGAACAGGAGACGCTCCTCCGATTGCGAAACGGCCGTACAGGGTCCCTTTCCATGAGAGGGCTGTGGTGGAGGAACAATTGGAAGGCATGCTCGCCAAGGGCGTCATCACCCCTTCGGATAGTCCCTGGTCGGCACCAGTTGTGCTGGTTAGAAAAACGAACCAGGACGGGAGTATAAAGTACCGTTTTTGTACGGATTTTAGGGGGTTAAACGCGGTAACACGACCAGACCCGTACCCCTTGCCACTGATTCAAGAAACCCTTGAACAATTAGGGACGAGTAAGTACTTTAGTACCATCGATCTGGCCAGCGGGTTCCACCAAATACCCATAGCCCCCGAGGACCGAGAGAAGACGGCTTTTACCACTCTAGGAGGCCACTGGGAATACAGGAAAATGGCGTTCGGTTTGTGTGGAGCGCCGGCTACGTTCCAACGAACTATGGATCAGGTGCTAGGCAAACTTAAGGGCGACGGCTGTTTCGTCTACATCGACGACATAGTGATCCATAGCGAGGATGCGGAGGGTCACGCGAAAAGGTTAGAAGGAGTCCTTGGTCGACTGCGATCAGCTAACTTGAAGGCAAACTGGGCGAAGTGTAATTTCGCGGTAGCTGAGGTAACGTATCTTGGGCATGTTGTTACCCGAGATGGAGTCAAGCCGGACCCACTCAAAGTTGATGCTGTGAAAAGCTTCCCGGCGCCAACTAACGCCAGTGAAGTCAGGTCGTTCCTGGGGTTGGCCAGTTACTACCGACGCTTTGTTAAGGGGTTTGCTGAGATTGCAAAACCCCTGACGTCCTTGACGGGACCAAAGGTTCCCTTTGTGTGGGGGCCAGAGCAGAAACGTGCGTTCGAAGGACTGAAGCAGTTCCTTTGCTCAGAAAATGTCCTGGTATACCCTGATTTTAGAGATCCGTTTATCCTTTCAACAGACGCCTCGGGATCGGCGATTGGTGCGGTCTTGTCTCAGATGAGAGACGGCCAAGAGCGACCAATTAGCTACGCAAGCCGACAGTTAAAGAAAGCCGAGTCTAACTACTCGGCAACGGAACGGGAGCTCTTGGCGGTAGTGTGGGCTACAAAAATATACCGCTGCTACTTATTAGGAAGGCGGTTCAAGCTCATAACCGATCATGCTGCCTTAAGGTGGATGCTTAAAGTGCATGATCCATCGGCTCGTCTGACGAGGTGGGCTCTGCGGTTAACCGAGTTCGACTATGAAGTAGAACATAGGCCGGGAAAGAATCACGGCAATGCAGATGCATTGAGTAGAAGGGTCGCCCAGCTGAAGAGCTGTGTGTGGAGTAGGGACAGGATATTGGCTGCTCAACAAAAGGACTCGTGGTGCCAGTCCATGGTAACGACGAGTCGTTCGGATCAGGTCGTGAAGGACGCGGACGGTGTTTTGTATTGGGACCCAGGGACTTCTACCGGTTCTGATTGGCGACTGCTCGTCCCGGTGGTAATGAGGAAGGACGTTTTGACGGATTGTCATGCATCCCCCTGGGCGGGTCATCCTGGCATTGAACGCACCTCTGCCATAGTCCACCGCTCGTATTATTGGCCGAGCTGGAAGAAGGACGTGGCAGAGTTTGTAAAAAGCTGTGAGGCCTGTTCGAAAAGGAAGACGCCGGCAGGCTTACGCGTCCCTGTCCAACGCCCTTATATGGCCAGAGCACCTTTCGAGCAAGTCTCGATGGATGTGGTGGGACCATTTCCCAAAACGGGCCAGGGTAACAAGTACTTGCTCACGTTTATAGATCATTTCACGAGATATGCCGAGGGAATCCCCATTAAGGACCTAACAGCTGAAGAATCAGCCCGCGGTTTTGTAGAAATAGTCACGAGGCATGGGGTGCCGCTCAGGCTTCTGACCGACCAAGGGCGCAATTTTGTGTCCAAGTTCTTCAGGCAAGTGTGTCAGCTACTGGGAACAAAGAAGGTTCAAACAACTCCTTACCACCCGGAGTGTAATGGTATGATCGAGAGGCTCCATCGTACGATTACAGAATCAGTTTCACACTATGCCAGGAAGGACGGTAGGGATTGGGATAGATGGGTCCCGTATGCGCTGATGGCATATCGATCAATACCGCATTCCTCCACAGGCTACTCACCGAATTTCCTGATATTCGGTAGAGAGCTGACTCCCCCGTCGTTCTGTGACTCGTCACCCCTGAGAGAAGGGGAAGCCTGGGAAGACCAGGTTGGCAACCTCAGACACCGCCTTTCAAAGGCGTATGAAGAGGCAAGAGCCAGGGCTGAAAAGACGTGGGCGGAACGAACACGCTATTGTAACAGAAGGTTAAAGGAGCGTGTATTCAAATGCGGGGATCGAGTTTATTTGCATGTGCCTGCAGTAAAACCAGGTCACTTTCCAAAATTCCATTGCCCTTGGACGGGACCTCATGAAATTGTGAAGGTACTGTCTCGAGTAACCTACGAGGTATTACTTAGTACCGGGGGTCGGATGGTGGTCCATGCAAATCGCTTAAAGAAAGCGTACTCAAGTGATGAGGGGTCGACTCCAGAGGTCAACCAGGCGGTTGATGGACCTACACCAGTGTCGGAAATACTACCGGAAGAGCCGTCTATACTTGAGATGTGGCCCGGTGCACCTTACGACCTGGAGGACGAATACTTTGGAGGGTGTGGCGAGGAGGAAGAGGCGCAGGGCGCACAGGCGCCAGCCTCAGGCCGCGTGACCCCTGTGGAAGGGATGTCGGAGACTGCAACCGTGGAGCCGGGGGAGAATTCGTTAGACCCAACGGGGCAAACGATCGTGTTAGGGAATACTCAGCCGGAAGGGGTAGTCACTCCTGAACAGTCGGAAGGGGTAGTCACTCCTGAACTGTTAGAAGAAGCACCGGGCCCTCAGGAGACACAGCCTTTGGGTTTGCCAATGACGCCAATACCAGTCGCGCCAGGCCCGAGTTCAGGCCACCGCCATTCCCGATGCCCCGTGCGTACAAAATCAGCAGTCCGTTGTCCGCTACCTGATTGCCCAACCCCTGAGACCCAACGTAGTGTTCTGGGAGAATACTTCAGACGGTTGCGAGATCGGTACTCGAAGGGCAGTGTAGAGTCCCCTGAGGTAGAGACGGAGGGAAGTGAGGAAAGTACCCTCGTTCCAGGGGAAAGTAGCGATTCAGGAGAGGATTCCACTCTTCGGGCCCCTAGGGGGGGAACGGTTTCCGAAGGGAGTGAAGAAGAGTCGGAAAGGTCGGGAGAACTTACACAGGATCCCGAATGGAGTCCTCCGCACTTGGCCAGGGACGTTGCGCCAAGGTCTCCGTACCAACTTCGCCATCGTAGAGCACCCGATGGTCCAGGAGGCGTATGAGCCTGTGATGAATTACAATCAGCGAAGTCGAAACTCTTAGAGTAGGTATTTCTATGTACCTGGGTTACAGGATAAATTTTAATTCTGTTCGTTTGGTTGGGTGTTGCGCGAGTGATAGGGACCTATCACAGGAATCACAGGGAGGGACATCCAGGAATGAGGGGATAGGGTAAGCAGTGTCCCCCTCAATGATGCTTTTAAATGAAACAGTAACCATTACTGCCTCTCTTCGTAACCCCGAACTTGCCACTTTCGAGTTGTTACTTAGGCTTGAGGAAACGGTAAGGGGGGTGGAGTTGTGCCAAAGGGGGAATCTTTTCAAGGGTCCTATTGCGCAGTTGGGAATGAGAGAGAACCCTGCGGGATGTGGAGCTGGCTCTCCCGATGGGTGTGACTTTGGTTTCAGGTGCAGACGAGCCAAATGTCTACTACAGTCTGGCGAGGGTACATCGTGTGGCTACAACGCACGAGATATGGGTGGTCTTAGACTTGCCACTGAAGACTTCAGGACCGCCCATGACGGCATGCACAGTGAACGCAAGGTCCCAACGGCACAACTCGACAGGTGTGTTCCTGCAGGCGCTGGCAGAAGCAGAAGTGTGAACAGCTGTTTCTTCACCTTTGACATCGGAGGGCAGTTCCAGCTTGGATGACGTTGGCGGAGATCACGTCTAGGAACTGCGGAACTGCGCTGGAGGAGGAGTATGGACATTGTTCCTGGGGATGTTCATCGTATTAGGGACTACCCTTCTTGTGGGAGGCGTCACCTTCGTGGCGGTTATTGGATGGCCGAGATGCGGCGGAGTATGGCTGAGGAGACCGAAGACGGGGTGCGCTTTGGAGGAAGCGTTGCGGCACGTAGAGGTGGAGACCCCTAAGGGGCCGGTGGAGAATTTGGACTCATAGTACCGGGACCCTCGAATAGTGTTGTTCTAAAGTGCCGTTCAGGAGTGAAGCGACACTTTTTCAGTGAGGGGGGTATTGTAAAGGGTAGTGTGTTTAGTTTAATTGTAAAGGGTAGTGTGTTTAGTTAATAGTTATTAATCATGTAATTACTCATGTATTTGTATAACGCAGGTAATTGTGTAAGATATTAATTATTTAATATGAGTTTACTTGGGTGGGGCTGGCTGGTGCTAGAGAGGGGTTTTCTGCTGACCGGTGCTAGATGTGGGGCCGGGGGACAGTGTCCAGCAGGCAGGGACTGGGTGTGCGTGTCAGTGCTGTAGCAGAGCAGACCCTCAGCATGTATTGGCCATGGATAATCCTAGGTGAGAGACCTTTGTCATACCCATTTATCTGATAGCCAGTCCCATTCCCGTTTAATTAGTTTTTATGGTGTTTATATTTTTTGGTGTTAACTACTTTTTAATCTATTTGTAAAATATATGTATTTAAGAGAAATAGGACTATCATCACCTCCCTCTCACAGAAATCCCCATTACATATATATATATATATATATATATATATATATATATATATATATATATATATATAATTGTCTGTTGCCACTCTAGCAGTCGCAATTTTTTTTATCGTTACCAAACTCGATATTTAGTCGTTTTAGGTAAAAAGAAAGATCAAGTTCGTTAACGGCTGAAATCGGACCAGTGGGAGGGGGGGGGGTTAGAGGGGAGGGTTTTTGAATATTCGAAATATCTCTGTTACTATACGTCGGAGCGAAAAATGGTACGGAATCAATTTTATTGCAAGGTAAATTTACTATAAATATTGTTATATACATTTATTCTCTATCTTGAATATTAACCGAGATATTTGCATTTTTATTACATCTGAGCGGCTAACGGCTGGGTGACTGACTATCCCGCCAAAAGCTAGTTCGGCCGTTTCCTTAACTGCTCGACTCTCGTGAAATTTCCCTATTGTAAAACTTCACGTGGGAAATCTGCTTAGTTAACGCAGCCCCTGCGTGACGGACTTTTTCTTCATATCCAGAACCGACATGATATCAGCCACTCGTAACAAAATTTATTAATTGTTCATTTTTATTACAACTAATTGCTATACTTAAAATACTTTGGGGCTCAGGTTAGCCATGTGAGTTAAAACGTTGACCTTAATCTCACATGGTAAACCTAGAGTAGCGAGTTCAATTCCCGCCTGGGCAGAGGAATTTAATTAGTGACGGAATTCATTGAATAAAATCCTGACCCCCCCCCCGGCTAGAAAAGGGTGGTCACCTGTAGATAACCCGTCCCAATTATCCTCAGTTGTAAAAAGTGGACGTTATTAAATAATAATAATAAAATACTTTCAGTTAGTGCCAAGGCGTTCTCAAATGTAACTAACAAAGGGCTTCGTGACTGCACTTTATGTCCCATATTATCATTACAGTATTGAGATTTAGTCTCATATAACATAAACAAATATCACTTCAGCTCGCAATATTCTCTGCATATTTCATATACCAATATTTCATGTAAATATTTTCGTTTCATCCGTTTACTTATTCCATAGTTTTATGTTATTTTACCTTAATGCTGAAATTAAGTTACTTATATTTACTAAATATATTTTTTTTAGTTTTTTTTTTTTTTTTTTTTTTTTTTTTTTTTTTTTTTTGTTTTTTTTTTTTTAATGTCTATATCAGTGGTTCATACTTATAAGTATATTAATTATTATTTAAATTGTTTCAGCCTGTTTGAGACTCATCCGGACGTACAGCAAGCTTTCATGCCATTTAACGGTATAGAACTTGAAGATCTAAAGCACAGCAAGCAGTTTCGAGCACATGCTCTAAGGTAGTTATTTTGTACAATTACTCATTAAATGCCGTATTTCGATTTATTTATTTTTAGCAGATTTCCCTCAAGGGAAATCAGCTATTGAGGTCGTACTCATGACGCGATTTTCCAAATTTTTCTTCAAATGTCCATCGATCCTACACAGGAGATGACGAAAATGAGGTCCGTTCAAAATTATATATATATAAATAATTGTGGTGATGTTTTCGACCAGGTTGTATTTATATATGGTGTGTTATTCTTTTCGGAGTTTTGGTCAATGTTGGTGTAGTCTTCGTAAGTAATAATAAGAAAAAAACACCCTTTTACAATAATGTGTAATAACAATGTGCAATTTTATAAAGTAGTACATGTAATTTTACTGCCCTGAAGAAGAGAAAATAAAGATTCTCGAAATATCGGCATAAACACCGACCGTTTATTTCACCAACATTGGCCAAAACTCCGAAAAGAATAACACACCATATATATATATATATATATATATATATATGGATTATATATATATATATATATATATATGCACATATATTTATATAATTTCTAAAAATCTTAATATTTCCGTTATTATGCGTTGGATCGAAACATTTTATAGAACCAATCATATTGCAAATGTCATGTTCTTTAAATGTTATTATGTACAGTTTTTTTCAGTATCTTCATTATTAACTTTGCATTTTTTAGTTTTCGGTCTTCAGTAAAGCCCCACTCATACTCATCTCATATTAACAATATTCTATTATGTTATGCAGCACTTTATTTGAAGCTTAAATACCAAATATTGTTCTCATTGAACTTTTAAGTTTTGAGATAAATGCAAATACTTGGCGCACGTGGGAAATCTGCTTAGTTAACGCAGCTTGTGCGTGACGGAATTTTTATTTCAGAACCCATTGTTTTGCTCATAGTCTTGTTTCAAAGATAATTTTGTAGACTACAGCGTTCATGTAACGGCCTTTTTTCAATAAAATGTACCGTTTCTGGGATAAATAAAGATTTGTGTTGAGGGTAGGTTTTGGGGCAGTTTATGGATGATTCTCAAACTACGGGTCAATTTCGTTTGGCAAAATCTGTCATGCTGAACTTTGCTCTAAAAATCTGAAAAAAATCTTGCTTGTTTCTGGGGTCGCCTTTCTACAGAAAATATGTCGCAAACAAATCAAACTCTATTTTTCATAAATGTCCAAAGGATGCGTAAAAAAAAAATCAACTATATAAACTCATTTTCGAATTTGATTATCTGCAAAAATCCGTCATGAAATCAATGGCATTCTATTGGAAATTTCAAAGTTGTGGTTCTTGGTTATGAGGTTGAATATGGACGGAAAAGATTCTGCAAGATTCGCAATTATGGAACTCCAAGTCTCACCTTTGCACTAAAGCAATTGGAGAATTAGGCAGGCAATCTCGGGACACCCTGACTAACAGAATAGAAAAATAGTTTATTTCTGAGAAGTAAAAGGTTAGTTTTCATAATTATTTATTTACACTTGTTTCGTTGTGTATTTAATGTTGCATTATTCAGTTGGATAAATTCTGTATTCGATTCTGAAAATTCTTAGAGGAATGCTATCTTCACAAAGAAACTACACATTACTATCTGTACTCAATCTTATGAACATTTATATAATGAATATAAATTTTTCGTTTTCTCTTATTCATGCTATGATTTGCATAGGCTCATTATGATGTTGATAGGCTGATTATGAGATGAAGATTATACACGAGAGGTCCCTGAGGCTACGGTAGGCTGTCAGAATCAGGTACATTACAGGCATCGTTCGACGTAATCAGTCAATTGCTGTTATTATTTATGTTATCTATGAGCACAGTAAACCGGAAAGTCCGTCACGCAGGGGCTGCGTAAACTTAGCAGATTTCCCACGTGAAGTTTTACAATAGAGAAATCTGCATACTGGTAACACAACACCACCCTGATTAAATACAAATGGTAATGAGAAATCTTTCAGTTAATTAAAATAAATTCCCAACTGAAACGGCTTCTGAATCGTAAGAATAATTTATATTTTAATAACTCAAATTTTAGTAGTCCAAGAACTAAAGAATGATTGGTGGAGGGGGGGGGGAGGATGAACAGAACGTATTTGCATAAATCTCACAAAGTAACGAAGGCAAGGTAAGGTTAGAAACGACAGGTAAGGTAAGAAGAAGCATCCACCAGAGCCGAGCAGTAACGAAAACGGCCGACCTAATCCGAACTATACCCGACCACAGACTTCATAAAAATGCAAATATCTCGGTTAATATTCAAGATAGAGAATAAATTTATATATCAATATTTATAGGAAATTTAATTTGCAATAAGATTGGTTCTATAGAATTTTTCGATCCGATGCATAATAACGGAGATATTTTGAATTTTAAAAAATCCCCCCTCCCTCTAGTCCGATTTCAGCCATTAACGAACTTGATCTGTCTTTTTACATAAAACGGTTAAATATCGAGTTTCGTAACGATAAAACGAAACTTGCGATCGCTAGAGCGTTAACAGACATATATATATAAAATTGTAACCTCTGTCTGTACATTGATTTTTTTTCGCGAAATTTCATGATAACTTTTCGTTTCACATGTCATAGACACCATATCTGCATTTTGTTTCTTTCGTGTATGTTTCTTTGTTTGTTTGTTTGTTACCTTTTCACGCATAAACGGCTGAACCGAATTTTATGAAACTTGGTATGTATATTACTACTAACCCAACTTAGACTTTAGGCTATATTAATTTTCTCTGAGACGAACAGGAGTGGGGGTTATAAGGGAAGCCTGAAATTAAAAATATTGATATTTCGTTTTCTATTGGTTTTTCGGCAAATATGCACATAACAAAAGTTGTTTATTTTGTTATTTAGAGTAACTTTTGTTATATACACTTTTGTCGTATACCGAAGTTTAAATGCGTTATACACTAAAAATTATAGCGGGAGTCAACAATATTATTTGCCAAAAACTCAAGACTCAACCGAACTAAATAAAACTCGGTATGTGTATTAGCAGTGAGGCCTTAATTATAATAAGCCATACCAACATTTCTATGTACGGGCAGGAGTGGGGGTTATAAGGGAAGCCTGAAATTAAAAATAGGGATATTTCGTTTCCTATTGGTTTTTCCGCAAATATAAACATAACAAAAGTTGTTTATTTTGTTATTTGGAGTAACTTTTGTTATATACACTTTTGTCGTATACCTAAGTATAAATGAGTTATACGTTAAAATTTTAGCGGGCACTAACGGCTGAACCGAACTTAACAAAACTCGGTATGTCAATTAGCATTAATTCTTCCATGATTATAAGTTATATTAAATTTTTTAGATTCGAACGGGAGGGGAGTTATAAGGGAGGCCTGAAATAAAAATTCACCATGTTTACATGTATAAGAAACGGGAAATATAAAAATATCGAAGACTGTGAAGAATTATCGAACAAATAATTCTATTATTAGCAAATCACCGGCAACGACGGGTATCAATCCTAAACACTGGGACGGGTAAATGTCAAAATATTGTGCAATGTAAAGCCTGCTAAAAAATACCATCACCATTCAGCCTCAAATGAATTCCCGGGCGAAGCCGGGTATCTGAGCTAGTATATATATATATATATATATATATATATATATATATATATATATATATATATATATATATATATATATATAATTTTGAACGGACCTCATTTTCGTCATCTGCTGTGTAGGATCGATGGACATTTGAAGAAATTTATCGAAAATCGTGTCATGAATACAACCTCAATAGCTGATTTCCTATAGGGGAAATCTGCTAAAACCATTTATTCATTGCTGCTTTGGATAAAAAAAAATATATTGTTTCTTCGGAAAAAAAAACAAAAAAACTTTAATAATTACTGTCAACACTTTGGTATTGGACGTAATTTCTAATGAATGGAAAAATATTGCCAAGTCCACATAAATGAATTTATTTTAGGTGAGTACTTTCTGTCTCGTGAAAAAAAACCTGATCTCTCTTTCATAAAGAGAATATTTTTTTTTTATATCTTTACAAACTATATTTAATTAATTTTCATTATATAAGTTTATCCATCACAATAACTAAAACAAGGTAAAAAATATAATAGCATATTTAGTAAAAATTTCAATTTATGAGATCCAATATAAAATATTTTTTCATTCGCAAATTTATAAAGCAATTACGTAAATAGAATAATTATTAGAATGATTAAATCCCACACATTTCGGAATCACCCACTCCCCCACTTGAATACCACTGATTCACATCCTTCGTCCTTGTCACAGATTTCTGTGTGTTGACATTTATAGGTTTAGATATTTACCTACTATGTTTTAATAAGTGGGGTTGAAGCTTGTATTTCGGGCTCAGTAATTATGGATCTCTGATTGTTGCTGAGTTAGCTAACTGTCACCGCCAAATTTTCAGCAGATTTCCCATAAGGGAAATCAGCTATTGAGGTCGTACTCATGACGTGATTTTCGAAATTTTTCTTCAAATGTCCATCGATCCTACCTTGTAGATGACGAAAACGAGGTCCGTTCAAAACTGTATATATATATATATATATATCTGTTATCGCTCTAGAGGTCGCAATTTTTGGTTTGATCGTTACCAAACTCGATATGTAGTCGTTTTATGAAAAAAGAAAGATCAAGTTCGTTAACGGCTGAAATCTGACCAGTGGGAGGGGGGGGGGGGTTAGAGGGGAGGATTTTCGAAAATTCGAAATATCTCCGTTACTATACGTCGGATCGAAACATTGCACAGAATTAATCTTATTACAAATTACATTTACTATAAATATTGTTATATACATTTATTCTCTATCTTGAATATTAACCGAGATATTTGCATTTTTATTAAATCTGGGCGGCTAACGGACGGGTGACTTTTCCGCCAAAAGCTAGTTCGGACGTTTCTTTAATTGCTGGACTCTCGTGAAATTTCTCTATTGTAAAACTTCTCGCGGGAAATCTGCTTAGATTACGCAGCCCCTGCGTGACGGACTTTTTACTTTCAGCGTGATTTGTGCTTGGAATAGTGCAGCAGCTCTTCAATGAAGATATTGGAAAAACCTAATTCGTAAAAAGAAAAGTGAGTTGTAAGGAACATGATTTGAGGTAAACAAAAAGAAAAAAAAACTAACTAAATGAAATAATAAATAAAGGTATACAAAGTGTTCCTGTCCTATAATCAATGTGATGAATCGTTTTATTTGAATTTAAAACTATTAACCCTATTAAACGAGGGATTTATTATTATTAATGCACCTTAAGATTCATATGCCTTAGTATTAAGTACATATATATTTTTCCATTTCAAACCACTTTTAAATATAAAATACTTGGTGTAAAAAACAAAAACATTTTATTCGTTAATTTCTTATTTAATTGTAATTATAAGGAATTACTTTGAGGATCATTAATTAAATGTATTTTATAATAGCTAATTAGTAAAATCCTCATGTGCTTTTCTTAAAATATAATTTTTTTTTTTTTGGCAGTAATAATAATCTTCTCATTTCTACTACAGAGTATAAGTTTTATTTTTAAGCAGGAATTTGTGCGTATTTCTCTTTCTAAAGGAGCTTCAGGTAAGACCAAGTTCCTTAAGAACTTCGGTATTGTTCCTGGTACAAAAAGCCTCCACTTGAATCTGCCAACAACTTAAAGTTTAATTAAGTTCTTTAACTCCATTCCGGCACTTGAAATATAATGATAATGCTGTTATCACTCCACAATTTTCTGTCTCAGATGTTTTATTTTTATGATTTCTTGTCTCTAGAAATATTTATAATTATAAGCCTTTGAAAGTAAGGTATTATTTATTCCGAAATTTGTGATTCCACAAAATCATTCAAGACTGCACTGAATACAATTTTTTTATACACATTTAATTATTTAGTTTACCATTTAAAAGGCCTAGACTAATTATTTTCTCCATATTGGTTAAAGTAATAAATACAAAACTAGAACATTGCAAAATTCAGTATTTTTAAAATGTGAACGCAAAATTGGAAGAGCACGTCTTATAGGAAATTCTGTTCCAATGAAATAATCAAAATTTTAAGATATTGCACATGCTTAATAATGCTTTTTTATATATTGCTTTCGAGTTACTATATATTTTTTAGTATCTACAGCATTACTAATTGTTTTATTATTTTTTCATCATTATATCAGCACTATATTGTGTTGTTATGTATTAACTGTCAGTTTATGCTTCTACGATTAATCTGGATTTCATCTGGACGCTTTTTTTTAGAGTATTTGTCACTAAATAAATTTCTATTGCAAACTTGGGAATCGAATCCAGGGCCCTAAATTTACTTAATGTATTAACCCTAACACTATCCCCAGAGTTCAATTTTTCAATTTATTTATTATTGGACACCACATCGAAGATGATTTGCCCTTTCAAAAGTAATAACAGGTAACAATAACAAAAAAACATACCTTAACAGCAAGTAACAATAATAAATACCTTAACAACAAATAGTAACAAAAAATACCTTAACAGCAAGTAACAATAATAAAACAAAAAGTAATAATAACAAATACATTAACAAGGGACAATAATAAATACCTAAACAACAAGTAATAATAACATATACCTTAACAACAAGCAACAATAACAAATACCTTAGCAACAAGTAATAGTAACACATAACTTAGCAATAATACTAAAAAAAAAAAAAATAAAAAAAAAAAAAAAAAATACATATACAGTTGGTGGATGATTAATGCATGTTAAATGTTATCATATATTTCAACTTTGTGTAAGTATGAGAATATATTGTTAATGTGTGGGCTGCCTTCCGTCAATAGTTCTTGTAAGTCGTAGGGGAAGTCCTGGTGTTATCCCCAGAGTTGTGTACTGTATTGAAAGTTGGAGGAAATTAATTCCTCTATCAAATCAAATCCCTTTCTCGTGAATTCTTTTTTCTAGGGAAATACTGTATGAGTATAACCTCAATAGAGAAAGTGTGACCTTTTTGAGAAATTCTCTCAAATGCCCAAATGCGATTCTACCTAGCAGATGACGTTAGTGGCGTCCATTCAAAATCCTGTTACCACTCTAGCTGTCGCAATTGTTCTTTGATCGTAATCAAACACAAAATATAAGCGTTTCATGCAAAATTAAAAGTCAAGTTCGTTAATAGCTGTAATTTAACCATTATGAGGGGGGAGTGGTGGTTTGGAGGGAATTTTAGAAATTATAATAGAAAAATTGTATAGAACTAATCTTATTGAAATCTATAAATATTGTTATATACATTAGTTCCCTATCTTTAATATTAACGAAGATATTAGCATTTTTTAGTATTCAGCCTTCAGTAAACCCCTCTCCGACTCATGTCATATTAGCAATAAGCTGTTATATCAAGAATCACTTTATTTCAAGCCTTAATTCCAAATATTGTTTCCATTGAACGTTTACTATGTGTGTTACATGCAAATACGTTGTTCGATGACACGATTTTACGGACGTGAATCGAAAATATTTATTTCTTCTATACCATACCTAATATTGAACTGTTGCATCTAAAATCCAAGATCTTATTAGACAATGGTTGAAATGGGAGGGGGGGGGGTGGAATAGTGGGGGTTTAGACGTAGGGGATTCCAAAATTCATAATATCTCGGTTTTAATGAGTCGAATATTACAAAAAGTTATGGAACAAATTTTGGTAAGCTATTGATACTCTACAATTGTTGTTCTTCTATACATAGTTCCGTAACACAAGTATTAAGCGAGTTATTTGTACACTTTTTTCAGAGCCTGCGAATTCCCTCCCCCTACACACACAACCCTTTTACTTATCAGTTTTTTACATATAAATAGAGAATATGTTGTGAGATAAGATTAAAAGTGTATTATACCAGCAGGTGGGAAATCTGCTTAGTTTACGTAGCCCCTGCGTGACTGACGTTTTCCCCTGTTGGCCGGAGTCAGTCTAAAGCCGTATTGAACATTTAATTCTAGATATGTATTATGATCATTCACATATAAATGTTTATGAATGCCAAAAAAGTTCAAACGACATTGTGATTATATATTCTTCAGCATAGGAATAACTCTAACTTTTGTTTGAACTAATATATAATTATGTATACACTAAACTTGTCACTGCTATGGCAACGACTAACTTGCTTTAAGTAAAATTTGTTTGTTTAATTGCCACTTGTTTAAGACATAGAAGATGTGTCAATTAAGAGCCAAGAGCTGTGTTAATTACACAGCAACCTTTTGATGTTGTTATTGATTGCACACATTACGTTAAGGTGTAATTTTGTTTTTACCTTTAAAACAATGGTTGTGTTGTGCAAATTCCAAAAATAGTGGATTTCTTACCTTTTTGAAATGTTTAGCGTCACACAGGTGTATAAAACATAATATGACATCAATAATAAATGAATAAATGTTTATTTAAAAAGTTTCCAACTGTCTCCAAAAAAAATATATTCATGCCAGTTGTGCTTCTCTGAAAGAAGATTAGCGATTTGTATTCTCATTACGGACGTTCATTACAAAATCTTTTGTGATTCTGGTCGTCTCATTTTAAAAATGAATCTCCTTTAATGAAGTTAAAGTGAGCAGAAGATTATTAAACAGGACTTATGTAACATTAATAAAGACTGGCTTAGCACTAATGAAGTAAGTAATGAATTCATTTTAAAGACATTAATAAAATTAGTTTGGCCGCGATTCGATTATTCAATGAATGCCAGAGTTAGTTAATAAATGAATATAAAACAGTTTTTACCGTTGTCATTTAAAATTAACTAATTAGCTGATTTACGGCTATTTTATTTTTATAAATAACTAGCTCAGATACCCGGCTTCGCCCGGGAATTGATTTAAGGCTGAATGGTGATGGTATTTTTTTGGCAAGGCTTTAATTTGCACAATATTTTGACACTTACCCGTCCCAGTGTTTAGGGTTAACACCCATCGTTTATGTGGATTTGTTAATAATAAAATTATCTGTTATTTAAGACTTCAATCTCCTCAATAGTTTTATATTTCCCGCCTCCTGTGCATGTAGTTTTGTTTATAACATAATGAACAGTATAATTCATAATCGTAGAAAGTCTTCTGTCTTCTAAACCATGTCTGAATAAAAGTCCGTCACGGAGGGGCTGCGTAAACTAAGCAGATTTCCCACGTGAAGTAATACAATAGAGAAATCTCCATACAAGAGCCCAACACTTAGGCAAAAGGCCGAACTAGGTTTTGGCGGGAAACTCAAAAATCCGTTACCGGCCCAAATTTAATAAAAATGCAAATATCTCGGTTAATATTCAAGGTAGGGAATAAATGTATAGAACAACATTTATAGTAAATTTAATTTGTAATAAGATTGATTCTATACAATTTTTCGATCCGACGCATAATAACGGAGATATTTCGAATTTTCCGAAAATCCCCCCTCTAAACCCCCCCTCCCACTGGACCGATTTCAGCCATTAACGAACTTGATCTTCCTTTTTACATAAAACGAGTAAATTCCGAGTTTGGTAACGATCAAACAAAAATTGCGACCGCTAGAGCGTTAACAGACAAATATATATATATATATATATATATATATATATATATATATATATATATATATATATATATATAAAATTTTGAACGGACCTCATTTTCGTCATCTCCTGGGTAGGATCGATGGACATTTGAAGAAATTTTTCGAAACTCGCGTCATGAGTACGACCTCAATAGCTGATTTCCCTTAAGGGAAATCTGCTAAAAGTTCCTTTCCCTTGCTGCGGTACAAAGCCCAACGGTGACAGCTGTTTTAGGTACGTCATAACCGCTATTAAAAATACTCTTTTGTAAACTGTATATTAATATTGGCATTCAGTATAGTATATCAGACATTAACGGGGCAGAGTTCATAAATACCAGAAATAACTGGGTGCATCTCCCCAGCGTTCATCCTTTTAAATTATTTACTTATGTTAATTAAAGAAATTCACATTCCGGAGAATAACACTACATTGATATAAGCATCAATTAACATGTAAACATAGACCAATATGAGGTCGGCAGGGAAGAGGCAGAACTTATAGGACAAAGGAAGTAGCTTGACACCAACATATGCCCAGTGCTGCCAACACATTTAGAATATCAATCCTGTAATACATGAAATTATATGAACAAATCAGATTACATTTTCTTCACAATACTAAAACTGTTTGTTCAAATATTTTTCACGTTCTAATTAAATAAAGTATTAAATGCACATAGGGAAAACCGGCGTTTCTCATGAACTAAAGTTTGGGATAAGAGAAGGGGGGGGGGGAGGTCAGTATACTTTACTTTGTGAAATCTGTTGTTAGCGTTAAATAATAACATAGATTTGCATTATTAAGGATAAAATTTTAACATGGATTTGAATTAATTTATCCTGGTGAGGTACCTGGTGATTCATATTGGAATAAACTCTTGAGCATATCAATTTTCTACGCACATTACTTGCTTCATAACTTCTTTTTCAAAAAAAAAAAAATATAAAACAAAAGTTACTCTAAATAAAAAAGTAAACAGCTTTTGTCATGTGCACGGTTGCCGAAAAACAAATAGAATACGAACTATCGCGAATTTCTACTTCAGACCTCCCTTATAACCACCGCTCCCGTTTGAACCTAAAACTTTTAATATAGCTTATTATTATGGAAGAATTAATGCTAATTGACATACCGAGTTTTGTTAAGTTCGTTTCAACCGTTAGTGCCCAATAAAATAGTTGGCCCCCGTTTTAGTTTTCAGTGTATATCTTTTTTATGCTTTTTTATAAAACAAAAGTGAATATAACAAAATTTATCTAAATAATAAAATAAACAACTTTTGTTATGTTCATATTTGCCGAAAAACCAATAGGAAACGAAATATCGCTATTTGTAATGTCTGGCTTCCCTTATAACCCCCACTCCTGGTCGTCCCTAGAAATGTTAGTATGGCTTATTATAAGGAAATCGTTAGTATTAATTCACATAGCGAGTTTGGTTTAGTTCGGTTGAGTCTTTTGAGCCAAATAAAATTGTGTACTCCCGCTATAGTTTTTAGCGTGTAACTCATTTATACTTCCGTATACGGCAAAAGAGCATATAACAAAAGTTACTCTAAATTACAAAATAAACAACTTTTGTTATGTGCATATTTGCTGAAAAAGCAATAGGAAATGAAATATCGCTATTTTTAATTTCAGGCCTCCCTTATAACCCCCACTCCTGTTCGTCTTAGAGAATATTAATATAGCCTAAAGTCTAAGCTGGGCTAGTAGTAATATACATACCAAGTTTCATAAAATTCGGTTTAGCCGTTAATGCGTGAAAAGGTAACAAACAAACAAACAAACAAATAAACAAACAAACAAACAGACACGAAAGAAACAAAATGTAGTTATGGTGTCTATGACATGTGAAACGAAAAGTTATCGTGAAATTTCGCGAAAAAAATCAATGTACAGACAGAGGTTACAATTTTATATATATATATATATATATATATATATATATATATATATATATATATATATATATATATATACTAGCTCAGATACCCGGCTTCGCTCGGGAATTCATTTGAGGCTGAATGGTGATCGTATATTTTTGGCAAGACTTTACTTTGCATAATATTTTGACATTTACCCGTCCCAGTTTTTAGGGTTAACACCCGTCGTTTCTGTGGATTTGTTAATAATAAAATTATTTTTTTTGTAAGACTTCACTGTCCTGCATATTTCCCGTTTCCTGTGCATTATGCATAGATTTGAATTAGTCAGGACAAAATATTATAATAATATATTATTATGTGAATCAATTTTTTCATTTGAGGTACCTGGTAGTTCATATTGAAAATAAGTGTTGAGCAAATTTCTCTAAATAACATAATAAACATCTTAAACATCTTTTGTTATGTTTATATTTGTGGAAAAACCAATAGGAAACGAAATATCGCTATTTTTAATTTCAGGCTTCCCTTATAACCCCCACTCCTGCCCGTCCATAGAAATGTTGGTATGGCTTATTATATTGAAGGCCTCACTGCTAATACACATACCGAGTTTTATTTAGTTCGGTTGAGTCTTTTGTGCCAAATTAAATTGTGGACTCCTGCTATAGTTTTTAGCGTATAACGCATTTAAACTTCGGTATACGACAAAAGTGTATATGACAAAAGTTACTCTAAATAACAAAATAAATAACTTTTGTTACGTGCATATTTGCCGAAAAACCAATAGGAAACGAAATATCGCAATTTTTAATTTCAGGCTTTCCTTATAACCCCCACTCCTGTTCGTCTCAGAGAAAATTAATATAGCCTAAAGTCTAAGTTGGGTTAGTAGTAATATACATATTAAGTTTCATAAAATTCGGTTCAGCCGTTTATGCGTGAAAAGGTAACAAACAAACAAACAAACAAACAAACAAACAAACATACACGAAAGAAACAAAATGCAGATATGGTGTCTATGACATGTGAAACGAAAAGTTATCGTGATATTTCGCGAAAAAAATCAATGTACAGACAGAGGTTACAATTTTATATATATATAGATATGAAGTCAAAATGTTTCGTATTTGCGAAGAATGATACAGTAAAAGTAATGGAGTATACATTTTCTTTCCACCTAAAATACTAATTAGATCACTGATGGTTTTAAATAAACAAATAGCAGAAGCTAACGCCATCTTGAGATGCTTTGTGGAAAAATGTTGGAGGCAATATTGTCTTATCTCAACTAAGAGAGGCTGCGCGCCCTTCAATCTCTGCTAAATTTTAACTAGTAATCTTGTGCTAGCTAGAAATTAACTAGTAATCTACTATGCTGATAGGAAATTAAATATTAAAACCCGAATGTTTTATGATTTTTGGAGGTAGAGCAGAAATATAAAGGGGGCATAAAATGTAAGCGATTTTTTTTTTTAATTACATACGGGAGAGTACTTGAGCGGCAGATGAATAATGATAATAAACAATGTTTCTGAGGCTAATCGAGAGTAAAGAATAAATAAATCAATATTTAACAATAAAGTAATAGTTAACAGAGCAAACTGTTTGTGTGTGAAGCTGTCCTTCAAAATTTTATTTAATTCACATTTTAGGACCTCAGGTTACCCTCATGAGTTAAGCCGTTGGTCTTAATATACTTGGTATATCTAGAGTCATCAGTTTGAAGCAGGAATTCATTTAGTGACGAACTAACTAAATGAAATCTTTAGCCCAATCCTCCCTATTGAAATAGAGGTAACCTGTAGATAAGCCGTCCTGATTAGCCTTACGTTAAAAAATAAAAACAACAATTCTCATCCTTCTTGTGAGGTCCCAGAAAATACACAGGAGTGTTCTGGAAACGATTTGGGAGGGAATGGAGTCAGGGAGATATATGTATAATCTCTACAAAACAGCTCAATGGAGTGGAAATAGTTTTGTAGAAGACGAGATTTGGAGCAGGCAATATGTCCTTTTTGGTGGATATTTTTAGAGAAAGAGGTGTATCAAGAGAAGGTAAAATAAAGCAGAGTCTATGCCTTGCACCAAAAACATTATGGCCAGTTGAGAAGTTGGATAAATGGCAGAAAAAACTAAGTAAAGAATGTATAAGGATATATCTTATTAGATAATACATAACTAAGAGATAAACTGGCATAACCCATTCTGAAGTCAGCAATGGTGGCAAGGAAATATAGTGCATATCGAGGAAGCCTTGATTGGTTTCGTGACATACGAAATGCAATAGAACAGACTTAGATTATAGCCCTCTGCACCTACTCTATAGGGTTTGTTTATAATGGTTTGTATGAAACGTCTCATATTATTTAATCACAATTTCGTTATTTTAAAATTTTCTTGAATATTAATAAGTGGGACAAGCTATACTCTGAAGTGATGACATATGCAGCAAATAAAAATGTCTATTGGGAATGGTTCAAAACTCAAAGTCCATCCTGACACTATCACCAACGAATTATACACTTGGATGCTATAAACTGTCGTTTATTTATTATATTAACTATTTATTTAGCATTATTTATATTAGCAGATTTCCCTTAAGGGAAATCAGCTATTGAGGGCGTACTCCTGACGAGATTTTTTTCAAATGTCCATCGATCCTACCTTAGAGATGACGAAAATGTGGTCCGTTCAAAACTGTATAAATATATATATATATATATAAAATTGTCTGTTACCGCAATTATTGGTTAATCGTTACCAAACTCGATATTTAGTTGTTTTATGTAAAAAAAAAACCAAGTTTGTTATCGGCTGAAATCGAACAAGGGGGAGGGGGGTTCAGAGGGGGAGAGATTTGAAAATTCCAAATATCTCCGTTACAATACGTCGGGTTGAAAATATGTATAGAATCAATCTTATAGCAAATTAAATGTACTATAAATATTGTTTTATATATATATATATATATATATATACCCAATATTGAATATTAACCGAGATATTTGCGTTTTTTGTTTATAGCCTTCAGCAAAGTACTTCTACTTATGTTACACAGTCGGTTATGTAATAAACCACATCATTCCAGACTTAAATACCAAATATTGTTTTCAAGAAACATTTATTATACGAGATACACGCAAATTTGTTAAGGTGCCCCCCCCTTCTTAAGTTTTTGGAATACTTAAATTTGATTGATTGAGATAAAAATTATTCTCATTCATTATAAATTACAGTACTAGATATAGTAAATAGTTTTCAATCAAATTAATACGTTATTCAGATATATTAGAGTAATTGTTTTTCTTTCCGGTAAGAAGTTGGCAGAACTATTTGTTTACATTTCAGATGCTTTCTGTCGGGAGATTTCTTATGATCGTTCGCATTTATTCACTTAATATTCACGGTGGTGTTGTGTTACCGGTATGTAGATTTATCTGTTGTTAAACTTCACGCGGGTTTAAATAAATCTGTTTTGTTTACGCAGCCCCTGAGTGATGGACTTTTTTTTAAATTATAGTTTAACTTTTATTTTAGAGTTCATTATTGGTAGGTGGCTAGGAAAGATAATTTTTTATCAAGTCAGCAAGGGAATTAGCAGACGGCAACGCCCTATCTATCTATTGTCAATGATATTGTTGCGAAAACTGAGTACTTGAAAACTTACAAAAAGTTAATCACGTACTTAAGAACGAAGTAAATGAGGAGTAAATGCAGGAGCGATGGCGCCAGTAATGTTCTAGGTGGCGGACAGTCTGAGACCTAGGCCAGGTCTAGATAACGTTAATAAGCAGGCCTGGACCCTTCTTGAGCTTTTCACCAGCCTATAAAGCCTTCCAGCTGGCCCGACGGTTAGTTAGCTCTCAGGTGTTTTTTTAGTAGTTAATAACATAGCTTTAGTGAACAGTGCGTTTTAGTTTCAGTGCAGTTTTTTTTCTGAATATAAGTACAGTGCCGTGTTTTTGTGAAGATCAGTGCAGTGCCTTGTTTTTGTAGTGAAGATCAGTGCAGTGCCGTGTTTGTTGAACTTCAGTGATTGTGAGTTACTGTACTGTACAATAATTATCAGTGCATATTGTGATTAGTAGTAAAGAATAATTTACCAAAGTGTGCAAACGTGTCTAATGCATCGTCAAATACATTTTCCAATGATAAAAGTTTGTGAATTTAATTTTACAATCCAAAATAACACAATAATCAACGTTTATTATTTTTGTATCAAACATATCAATATGGTTTATGCCTTGGTGGTCAATTTGTTCCATCCAAACATGATTAACGCTTATAAAATATCAATTTGCCGCAGGGAAGCATATTTTGGTATACCTTACATCTATTTTATTTTTATTTTTAATTAACGTCCACTTATACTAATGAAAGTAAAGGGGATAGATTATCAACACGTTACAGTTTTTTTTTTGCCCCTTGTGGGATATTATTTGCCCATCAGTAAAGAAATGCCCATAACTCATAGGGGAATCAAACTCACGAAATAATGCTCACGAACAGCATAAGGCCCATCGTTAAAGTATGATACAGTTTCAATATTCATCAGGCTGCTTTATAAATGACAACACCATATTTATCAATTATCATTAGTAATTATATTTCTCGCTTCTGTTGACGCATAAAGGAATAGTCACTAATGAAGGGAGAATTTGAGTTCCGCGCAATTAAGAAAAGTTGCCTGTTGGTTTGCCTGATAAGAGGGTCACTTTACCAAACGAAGCAGAATTCACTTTGTCGAAGAGATCTCTGGGTTTCTATTGACAATGAAAACCGCTCACTTTGAATCCTCTCATCAAACTAACGAACAGTCCCCGTGCACACGTTTGTGTCTAAAGTTGCAAATAAGCTGGTTGTTACGTTAGTTTTACTTTGACACAGGCCCCAGCATTACGGTAATTAGTTGTTTCATCTATTCTCAAGTGTGTCATCCATATCCGACTTCTAATTAAAAAAAGTGTTATTTGTTTGCGTTCTTAGTTTCATCTGTTCTAATTGTATTGTTTAATTTTTTTCCTGTTACTGTTTTCATTTTTGTATTTTGTTTATATTCATTGTTTGTTTTTTTTTATATCACCTCGCTGTGAACGATCCAAAATAAATAAATAATTTTAAAAAAATTGATCCTTAGATGTTTAGATGGATTACTGGTCACTCAAAACAGGGGAATTTGTAAATGTCATTGTAGCGAAAAAGCGATGTAATTTATTTCAGACTTGTAAAGGCATAAATCGAGGTGAATCGTAAAAAAATGTCATTCTTGCTAATTTAAAAAAGTTTAATTTCAAGTCATTTATTTTTATTTATACATCATCATGGACATTATGTCTTCTGGGTACTGGATTGCAACGCTGATGACATAATTTCATATTTAATACTCTATTTCTTCTATAACAAACCAATCTAAACACAACTTGAAATTTAAATTGAGCAATTGTGATGCTTTGTCAGATTCAGTGTTGATTCAGATTTATAAGTGAAATCCGCACTTAGACAGAGGTGAGGATCAACTGACGGCTAAAAATAAACAAATATAAAATTACGTTGGTTATCCAAAAATATTAATAATGCTTTGCGTCAGTAAAAATATTCTTCCTCGGTATTATTGAGGATCTGTGTAAAAAGGGTGACTTTTTACGGCAAGTGGCTCGTGCGCATATGGTTTGGGAAATCGAATGGAAATAGATTTCCAAAAAAAAAATATTTTGAGAATTCTATTTTTTATAAGAAGCTGTCATTCTAATATCTGTTTCTTTGGCCGCCCAGGGAGTCTCACATGGCAGGCTTTTTAAGCACTGACAAAAAGACAGGTAAGATGTTCAAAATTTATCATCTTCGTCATCACTTAATATTGGGTATCCTATTTTAGACAGTTTTAACCGTCATTATGAATGAAAGTGTTTTATGATACAAGACATGTTTCTGAAGATGATTGAAAATTAATCTGAAAAAGTTTGGTTGATTTACTGTCAGAAAAAAATAATATAAAACAATTTTAAAATTTGATTTTTTATGACAATCCATTAATACAAATGTGTCGTTCCATTGGAAATTCGAGAGTCGGTGCGCTGGAGAAAACCTGGAAGAGGATAGAAAGACATCTTGAGCGCCAAAAGAAACTTTATTCTCCACAATTAAAATCTACTGTGTCATTTCTTGATCTCACTTTTTACATTTAACGCTTAAATATCGAATTTAACGACGATTAAACAAATGTTACGGCCGCTAGAGCGGAAACAGACAAATATACATGTAAATTTCAACGGACGGGTTCATTTCCTAGGCGGGTTGGATGGACATTTCACTAAATATTTCAAAATTCATTCCAGGAGCACTACCTCAACAGCTGATTTAGGTTAAGGGACCCTTCTAAGAGAAGTTTGCCCATGTAATGTTGGTTTAAAGACCTGGAGAAGGACTTGCAAAATTTGGCCATCCTTAATGGATAAGCCAGGCAAGGAACCGAAAGGAATGGTAAGAACTTAAAATGTCTGTAGGCTAGTGTAAGAATGAGCTATATGTTTTCATTCACATGTAAATAACTTGATAATATAAGGTCCGTATTTTAATACTAATTAAAACATGTCTGCGCACACACATGGTTGAAGTGGGATATCGATCGCGGACTGCTAAATGAGTATTCTCAACTAATTCAATTATAGGTGGTAATTGGATGTTCTCTGGTCAAGAGCAGTTAAACCTTCATTTGCATTGCAATATATAATGGACAAACTGTAAGGAGTCTCAACTATTTGTTGTACTTGTTAGAAAACATACTAGACAACAACTAGGCATATATTTCTGCCCATCTATGTGACATTTACCATATGAAATCTTCGGTTTATCATTAAAAAATGTATAAATTACGTTCTAAGACAAGATAGATAGATAGATATTTTATTGGCTAATATATACATATTTTAGCCTGAGTCTGACCCATTTAGTGTTAGTAATCTTACTAGTAATATACAAAAAGAAAAAAAACATATATAAGAACTAGTGACATAATATTGACCTACTATATACAATAAAATAATACATTTTCCTTTTTTTTTATTAAATGTTTTCAGGTACTTAAACTTCTAAAATTCTTTATAATTTAATCTGATTAGTACTATTCAACATATAAGTATTTACTTTTATTATTTGTTTACTGTGACTCGTTAATTGACTTCGTTGGACATTTCTAAATTATAGTGTTTAATTTTCAAGATAATGGTATAAACTATGTCGTTGCCTAGTTGCATACTGCTGACAGGAATGAGTAAATCATGTTCAATTTATAAATGTCCTCAATGTGAAGGATATTTTCCAGTGACATTAAGTCATCACTTGCGGCTATAAACTTCTTCAAGTATTGCTCTCTATAATAGCTTTACGAGTATTCCGAGCATTGCAATAATAAATGTTTTAATCCGTTTGATATAAATTCCTGGCAGCATTCACAAATTTCTACGGATTTTATTACTTTCATTTTTTTATTGTGATACAGCTTCAAGTAGTCGTTATTTGAAATTATAAGTTGACTAACTAATGTTACTTTCTTCATATTCAGTTTGAATTTAAGATAATCTTCGGGTTGGGGGGCTGGTATAATGACAGACACTTCTATAAAAGGGATTGTATGATGTACTCTATACTCTACTGATGTCGGTGGATAATATGTGACTTGTTGCTTGTTCCAAAATTTTGTTTTTATTTGCTAGGAAATCTGTGAATATTAGGTGAATTAATACAAACGGTAATGAAGAATCTTTGAGCCAGTTTACATGTTAATAAACTCTACAACGGAAATAGTATACAAACAGGCCAGCCAACCTCTCAGAGCTCAATAGATAGATAGAAATAATCTAAACCGGAATGAAAAACAATTACTGAAATATATCTGAATATAACATATAAATTTTAGCAGATTTGTCTTCCTCCCGCATAATCCTCGCTGCCTTAGCGTCTAATCCCATCTCATAGATAGCAATAACTATATCTCTCCAGATAGTTCTACTACTCTAGTAAACTAATCTTTCATTCATAATGAACCTAGAGGACGATACTAAAAGAAGTCAACCGTCCTTGAACGAAATATTTGAAATGCTTAAAACACTATGTAGTGAAGTGAGGCAGAGTAATGAAGAGGCAAAAATATATAAAGAGGAATTAGAGAAAGCTAAAGAGAGAGTTCAGGCATTGGAGGATAGTCAAAATGTGATATTGGCTGAGCTGCAGTGTTTAAGGGAGATGAATGAAGATATTGACCTAGATAGAAGAAAAAATAATTTAGTACTTCATAACTTTAATGAAAATAAAAACGAAACTCTTTCTCTGCTTCTTGACAGTTTTATTCTGTTCGCTGCCGAAAAAATGCAAATTTCTGTCTCTAAAATAGAAATTGATTTTATAAAACGCCTAGGAGCCAGAAGAAACGACTCACCCAGGCCGGTTTTAATACGATTTATAACTACATGGAAGAAACATGAATTTCTAACTTCTAACTTTAAACTTAAAGATGAGAGAATTTATTTTACTGAAGATCTCCCTCTCAAAATGAGGAAACGAAGAAGAGAATTAATACCCTATCTTCAAGTGGCAAGAGAAAAACAATGCCGAGCTAGTCTAAGAAGGGATAAGCTGTTGTTAAACGGTAGGCTATACTCACTGGAACAGATACACAAGTCAAGAATCTTGCGGAAAGAAGAAAATGAATCTACCGGGGAAGGATCTATAACAGTTGATGGTGGACCGTTGGTGATGACAGCAGATCCCCGAACGCCTATTAAAAGGAAGCATATGACGTCACCCCAGAAGATGGTTTCAGGCAAGACAAAAACAGCACTCCAAGGATTTTCCTTTAAACCTCGGTCTTCTTCTCTGGAAGGCAGGAATTCCTGTAGTCCACCAAATAAAGTAATACCAACATAGCATACAGAGCAGCTGGATGATCCTCTGGATAAGACTTGGCATGGAGACGGTAGTAATATCTTGTCATGGAACATTACTCGAACGATCAACCTTCGGACAACCTGGACGGCCGTAACAACCCATTCATCAAAGCATTTTCCACACCAACAGGCTAACCAATTATCAACATTAAAAATAATTTGCAATAATATTTATGTATTTCCAAACATACTTAATGTTAAGATAATAAATAATTTAGTTATATGTAAAGTTAACAGTATTAAAGAAAGAATTGTATTATTTTTATGGGGGTGCTTAAACATCAATAACCAGCACATTAATTATTGCATTCAATAACACTTATAATTATTATTATTATACTGTTTGTAATAAATCATAGAGAAGAATTAGGTTAATTTGATATATCAGAGAAGTGATCTTTATTTAGACGTTAATATATATGTATATGTATATGTTTGTGTGTGTGTGTGTGTGTGTGTGTGTGTGTGTGTGTATATGTATGTACGTATATATATGTATGTATGTGTACATATATATATATATATATATATATATATATATATATATATATGTATATATGTATATATGTGTATGTGTGTATGTATGTATATATGTATATTTAATTTACATTTGCATTAAATTATGATTTATTGAATTAAGTACTATAATTATTTAGATTAATATTAATATTATATTACAGACCAATGTATATCCTGTGAATTTGTACTTTAGAAAATATTATTAGTTATTTGCACATTTTTTTAATGAGTTATATTATTTTAACAACGGTGCTAACAGAAAAGGGCCAGACTCTTGGCAACATGTTGTAAAACATAAGCCAATAAAAATCTATCTATCTATCTATCTATAACATATAAATTTTATCGTAGACTGACAAGAAGAACATGTAAGTCATATGGCATTAACATCAGATTTTCTTTTTTCAACGTCGTCTAAACGCTAACAAATTTCAAATACTCACATTTGGAGAAAAATGAATTTTCCTGTTGAGTGAATGTTGAGTTGGCCAATGGACTACAGACCCCCGGAGCCCATCTGCTTAATGGCCAGCTGAGTAGAGATAATTCAGCTGGGCGGAGAGCATTCACAGCTGGTCATAGAGCATCCATTCTCTACAGTCAAACCTGTTCTCATCTGGGTTAATATCCTCTACTCTGAATATAATAGTCAGTGATAGCAGTTATCATTTTTGATGGCTTAAATGTTCCAATAGCCGTTATAGGAAGCAAGATGGACATGGAATTAGTCTTTGTTTGAATCAGTGATTTCACCCACTTAGGGAAATAAGGTACTAAGCTTGAATAAGCAAAGGTCCTTCACCGAGGGGTTGTGTACGTAAACTAAGCAGATTTCCTTCTTGCCGATATGAAGCACTGATAATGCCATCTAACGCTCTACTATCCTTTCCTCTGCTAACTTATACGTAAAACGTACATTGAAATTTAAGGTGGTCTAAATGCGGAGACATGAGAGATTTATTTAAAAGTCCGTCACGCAGGGGCTGCGTAAACTAAGCAGATTTCCCGCGTGAAGTATAAAAATAGATAAATCTACATACTGGTAAAACAACACCACCGTGAATATTAAGTGAATAAATACAAACGATAATAAGAAACCTTCTGACGCGAAGCATCTGAAATGTCAAAAGTTCTCCCAACTTCCTACCGGAAAGAAAAACAATTACTGTAATATATCTAAATATAACGTATTAATTTGATTGACAACTATTTACTATATATATATATATATATATATATATATATATATATATATATTCTATTTTTGAGGCTGCATCGCTGGGAAGTATCGTCATTATGAGGATTTCGGCTATCTGCTCCAGCGGTTGGAATTTTAGTTTTGCAAATTTTCAATGGAAATGCGTCCATCTTCGTCAGGATTGTGGTAAGGTTTATGTGGGGCAGACAGGCAAGAAGACAACTACAAGAGTCAACCAACACATAGCTGACCTAAAACATAATAGAACAAAAACATCCGCCATTGCCAAACACGCAAGTATTTGTCCCCACCAAATTAAATTTGACGAAACAAAGGTTTTACATAGAGAAGACCACCTCGGAAAAAGATTAGTCCTGGAAGCCTTAGAAATAAATAAGAGGACAAATACTATAAACGGAGTGGACGGAGTCATACTTTCAGAAACGTGGAAAGCCATACTAAAATGAAATAAAACTCCAAAAACATATGATCAATAGAAGTAGCCATTCAAATCAAATTAATGCCTGACGAAGATGGACGCATTTCCATTGAAAATTTGCAAAACTAAAATTCCAACCGCTGGAGCAGATAGCCGAAATCCTCATAATGAATATATATATATATATATATATATATATATATATATATATATATATATTACTGTAATTTATATATATATATATATATATATATATATATATATATATTACTGTAATTTATAATGAATCAGAATAATTTTTATCTCAATCAACCAAATTTAAGTAGCCCAAAAACTTAAGAAGGGCGGGGGGGGGGGGGTCAACAGAACATATTTTTATGTATCTCGTATAATAAATGTCTTCTTATAACCATATTTGGTATTTAAGCTTCGAATGATGTGATTTATTACATAGCCAAGTATTGTTTATGTAACATAAGTAGAAGTGGGGGTTTGCTGAAGGCTGAAAACCGAAAACTGCAAATAACTCGGTTAATATTCAAGATACGGAATAAATGTATATAACAATATTTATAGTACATTTAATGTTCTATAAGATTGGACAGACAAATATATATATGTATATATATATATATATATATATATATATATATATATATATATATATATTTACAGTTTTGAACGGACCTAATTTTCGTCATCTCCTCGATAGGTTTGAAAGAGAAATAACTTCGTTAACATTAGAGTTCAAATTTCATACATTACATTTTTAGAGAAAATATTGAAAACTTTACATTATTCTCAACTGGACCAAGAAGTAGGAGTAGCTGCAATTGTTGGCCCAGCTTCAACTTACAAATAAAGTGCCAGATGAGGCTAGTATATATACAGTTGAGCTTGAAGCCCTGATACTTGCGATAGACAATATACCTGAAACTACGGACACCATAATTTGCACTTGCTCTCTTAGCTATTTACATTCATTAAAAAAACAATTTTAGTTTACGTCCACTCTTAAATATTACACAAAATCCAGACATTAAACAAAAGAATAACTTACGGCTACCCGGACAAACAAACATCAGACAAAGCACACAAGTAGACGAACTCGCCAAATCAGCTACTCAAAAAATAACTCGCGACAACACATATTGTACACACCAAGATATTCAAGCCCAAGCAAAACATGATACTCAATTCATGGCAGAAATCTTGGTTTGCCACAACTGACGACAAACTTCGAGAACTAAAACATAACATCGTGAATGGCTTTCCTCAAAGAAGCTATTTAGATGAGAAGAAGTAGTTTTAACGAGGTTAAGAATTTACCATTCACGACTGATTCATGCTTACTCACCTACGGAAGAAGACGAACCCTACTGCCAACACTGTAAATGTAGACTTACTGTAAAACATATACTAACTGACTGCTATTTAAGGACTCACATAGACCTACCATACACTTTGACTAAATTACTGCATGACTGTAGCCAGTAAATAGACCGCGTATTACACTACTTGAAACATAACAACATTTTCAAAAAAATTATAATGTAGAAAATAATGAAATTTTTTGGAGAAATGATCATACGTTCTTAAATGTTATAGACTGATAATAAAAATTGAACTGATACGTCGCTAAACCAACCCAGTTGCAAAATGCGATTACTGTAAAAATAATAATTATAATAAGTATTCCCATCTCCAAACCAAATTTCCAATCCACATACTTCCTATGCGCACGATTTTGGGATAAACGACCCTAAACTTTTGTATTGAATATAGAGTTTGATAAGAATCAAATAAGTGCTAGCGGCCAGATTACATAGTTACCTAAAACAATTGTTGATGACGTCTTATGTAAATTATACTTCCCGAATAAAAACTCCGTGTAAATAGAACTTGAAATTTAATCTAAATAAGATATGTAATAGCTTATCTATGCTATTATGCTCATTTCTCCAAAAAATTTCATTATTTTCTACATTATAATTTTTTTGAAAATGTTGTTATGTTTCAAGTAGTGTAATACGCGGTCTATTTACTGGCTGCAGTCATGTAGTAATTCAATCAAAGTATATGGTTGGTCTATATGAGTATAGACCTTAGATAGCAGTCAGATAGTATATATTTTACAGCGTCAGAGAAAAAGGGGGGGCTTGCTGACTGTGGGTTTCGATAATAATACCATATAACTCCTTTCTCTAGATTGGTTATATACCATTTGATAATCTGATTCATAATATCTATGATACTTGGTATAGTGCCATTTCATACTTGATCTTTACTATTTCATCATCTAGACAGGGCCGAGAAGCATTTGAGAAATATATATTGTAATATATATTTAGTTAGCATCCCCTACTACTAGGATGAAGGAGTATCTATTATTTATCTATGTGGGAATGTTTAACATAATCCAGAGACATAGTTTGCCAGTATAATAAAATAATCAAAATGGAATTTCAAACCAGTATGTCTATGGTGATATTTTTTTTTATTTGTAATACTTTTAGGATTCTGTAACATATGTTTTTTACGAAAACGTACCCTTTAATTTTTATATGTGCCCTGAACAACAAAACGTAATAAAGAGGGTGAAATGAGCAAATACAAAACATAATTTAAGAATAGTTATTTATTATACAAGTGACGAAAGTAGATCATTTTACAACTCGAGTGAAACGATTACACACACAAGCGAAGCGAGTGTGGTAATTTCACGAGAGTTGTAAATTCTACTTTCGTCACGAGTGTAATATTAAATCATAAATAAATCTCTTTTTTCTGTAATCGTTGAATAATGGTAACATTACTAAACTGAAATGAGTGAAGAAAGTGAAACATTTTGCAATAGAGTGAAGAAAGTGAATTGCCTTCTTAATTAGTAATAAGTATAAATTAAAAGTCCGTCACGCAGGGGCTGCATAAACTAAGCAGATTTCCCACGTGAAGTATTACAATAGAGAAATTTCACGAGAGCCGAGCCATTCAAGGAAACGGCCAAACTAGCTTTTGGTGGGAAAGTAACTCTCGTCCGTTAGGCGCCCAGATTTAATAAAAATGCAAATATCTCGGTTAATATTCCAGATAGAGAAAAATGTATATAACCATATTTATAGTAAATTTAATTTGCAATTAGATTGCTTCTGTAAAATTTTTCGATCCGACGTATAGTAACGGAGATTTTCGAATTTTTGAAAATCCTCCCCTCTAAACCACCCCCTCCCACTGGTCCGATTTCAGCCGTTAACGAACTTGATCTTTTTTTTTACATAAAACGACTAAATATCGAATTTGGTAATGATTAAACAAAAATTGTGACCGCTAGAGCGGTAACAGACAAATATATGTATATATATATATATATACAGTTTTGAACGGACCTCATTTTCGTCATCTACTATGTAGGATCGATGGACATTTGAAGAAAAATTTCGAAAATTCCGTCATGAGTACAACCTCAATAGCTGATTTCCCTTAAGGGAAATCTGCTAATAAAAAATAATTTGAAGTTGGAAATTAAATGCTTTTAAATGTTTCTTAACATTGTAAGAATTTATTTTAACAAAATAAATTGAAATGTGAACGAATTATTGGTTGAAATAATCAATATATTTTAAAATTTAAATATAATAATAATTACCTTCCTTGTTTATAACCTGCACTTGTTTATAACTGCACTACTTCACAATCATCACTAGTTGTTTTATAACTAAGCTTATAACCTTTCACACTCATGCTTATAACCTACCAACAACATACCATAATCTTCACAACATCCTAATTTTGTTCATATTTTGGTTAGATCTGATCATGTATCATTCATGTGAAAAAATTTAATATTACACTCGTGACGAAAGTAGAATTTACAACTCTCGCTTCGCTCGTGTGGGTAAACGTTTCTCTCGAGTTGTAAAATGATCTACTTTCGTCACTTGTATAATAAATAACTATATAAAGTTTATCAAAAGTATAGATATGGATATAGCAAAAATACATTAGAATGTAAAGTTGCTTGTGAGGAACGGGAATCATAATTCAATATATTTACCTTACATAGACTCAAATTAAACATCGTTGAGTTTAACATTAACTGATATGTTTTGTTCTTATTGTATTTATTTATTTACATTTTCATTTTATTTATTAATTTTGTTTGTAATTACCATACTTATTTTAATATTGTATTTTATTTTATTATTGTATTCCTTGAATATAATATTTGAATAGACAGTTGATAAAAAAATATATAATGTTAAATAATGATGTATTTAAACATAATAATACATGTAATATGCCATGTGGCATTGGAACATGTATTCGAATAAATAACTCCTCACAGGGTTACTATGAGGAGAAAAAAATAAATATATAAATATAAGGTTTCATAAGATTTTTGGGCGAAATACTATTAGGGCATCATCCCCCAGTAGTATAACTCTCGTTTTCGATAAGTACCTACATTTTGTGAATAAATTGTATTTATGTAAGTCGTAAATATTGCTATATCTTCATTTATATAGATATAACTCTATTTATAATTTAACCAATAACTTAATTTTGATTAACTAGCATCTGGCAATTCTTACATCTATTCTCAGTTAATCTTATGTTATTAACAATGGTAGCAACTTTTTTTTTTTATATCTTATCCTTGGACATCAGAAAAAATTATCTCTGCCCTATTCAATTTTTCATCTCGGCCTTCTCTGTCTTTATTAATACACCTATTGGTAGAGACCATGAATGTACCGAGGCGTATAAAACGAAACTACTTCTAAAAGATCAGCCATGGCCTCATTAACCCTCTGTAGACTTGGATAATAGAATCTGTTTTCCTTATTCCTTACTCACATTTCCATTCTTCTTGGAATTCACCTCCATTCTCGAGTTTTGAAAGGGATCGTTAAAATACCTTAAGGGTCGAACTTCAAACATTGTTTCCTTGTATTGAGATTTCTAAAGTTCAGTCTCACACCGTCATCATCCTCCGGAACTCATTATCTTCCTACTCCAATATCTTTTGAACCCCATTATCTGTCTCCGGAAGGCATATTAAGAGAGAGGAATTTTTCGTTTTCGTCGGTCTGTACCTCAATTGGTTCAGTACCGGACTAGAAAACCGAGCCCGGCTATGTGGGCATAATTGAAAGTAATATAGAAGACAACGCACCGAAACAATCAACTGAACTTGAACAAATAGATTTTTTTTTTACGTACCGCACCAAGATGCTTTCTCTGAAAGAAGAAAACTCGTAATTAATGTCTGGAATAATTTGTGGTATAACACTGACAGTAAACTTGATAAATCTAATCAAATACGCTCAACTGGACTTCAAGTAATAGACACTCTAGAAGAGAAGAAATTGTACCTACACGCCAACGCACAGGACACACTAAACTAATGAGCAGGGAAGATGAACCTATATGTCGCTAATGCAACAGAACCCTGAATGTATAACACGTGCTAACTGACTGCACACAAGTAAAAACGAAGCCATGACCCACAAAATTTATGCGAACTACTTGCCGACAGTAGCCAATTTATTTATGATGATTTTAAGTATTTAAGAAATAATCGATTATTTGATGAAATATAAAAGCAATTATTTACCATTATGGAAGTTATATATAGCATGCACTGTACGTGGAATATAATTTTTGCCTGCTTCCAGGTTAACTCTTTATAGTTTTTTTTTTTTTTTTTAAATTATGTTTTATTTTTATTTATTATTTTTTCCTCATGTTGTAAATATACTAACAATTTATATTTAGTTTTGTCCATTCTAATTATTTTGTGCATTTGCAAAAATTCGTTTTGTAAATATTTTAATATTTATTTAATTCTGTAATATTATGTTCTAACATGTTAAAAGATGAATCGCCATTGTAGCGACATCTCAAATAAATGAAATAAAAATTATTTAAGGATGGTATATTCCTTTCTAAAATCAATAAAATACTAGAGGGGCTTGTTTCTGGAATGTAAGTGTTATTATCCTGATCAATTGGTTTCTCTACCACCCTGCATTTTCTGGAGAAATTTTATGGGTTTGCGAGACCTGTCATTTCGCCCGCAAACATTTTAACAAATTTGATGTTTTGTCAAAAATTATTTGTTCGACCCCCTCTAAACCTTCGAGTTACAATATGTCCTCAGCGCACAAAATATTAAATGCAATTATGTAGGTGAAATGAGAAAAAGCAGAAAATAATTAAAATAAAAAAAAAAGAAACATGGTCCAGCCTTCAGCGACGTTCTAGAATAAAGACCTTTATAGCCCTAAGCTGAATACAAGAAGTAAATAATATCTTATTTAAGAATTTCTTAACTAATTCTTGGCTATACGTCGGTTGACGCCCGAACTCCTAGACCTTAACAATGAACGATATACTTATTTAAAATGTGAAATATGTTAATACGAAACATTGTTCTCCTATACACCCGCTCTCTGCTCCGACGCACACATTTTAAAATAAGATGTCGGGACAGCTGGACGAATAGGTCCGGTAGGTCTGACGGTATAGGAAAGAACAGCATTTGGCCCAGTGAGGAAGTCTACGAATCCATAAATACGAATTAGTGCTAAATTAGATTGTGGCTCAACCATGAAAAATAATATAAATAAATTATATTAAAAGGAAATAGGCATCAACTGACGACAGGAGACTTGCCGGAGTTCTTGAGAAGTGGTAGAGTAGACCTACCATAGCACAACTATATCTATCCGTCCTCTTACTTATAAATACCTCCGCGTTTAGTCCAGTATTCATAGGAATCTCTGATATATATATATGAGAAGGTAACATTCAAACCGTGCTTTGTCCATTTGTTTCATGCAAAGTGTGCTTGGTCCAATTTATTATCTAATGTTACGCTAAACTATTTTAACAATGTATCTCATTGATAAAACATTTATTTAAACCATATAGGAGTATTTTTCATTACAAAAAACAAATATATATATATGTTTTATATTCAATTTCATGGTTTCCTAAAAAGTACATTCATCCGGACAAAGCACGGTTTGAATGTTACCTCCTCATATACCTTTATATATACAATTCTATTGTTCGTGTGTATGTCACTGAACTCCTCCTAAACGGTTGGACCGATTTGAATGAATTTTTTTGTGTACGTTTGGGTGACGCCTTGGATGGCTTTTGTCGTATAACAAAGTATAAACGAGACATACACTAAAAATTAAAGTGGGAGGCAACAATTTAATTGGGCACTAACGATTGAACCGAACTTAACAAAACTCTATGTGTAAATTAGCATTAATTCTTTCATGATTATAAGTTATTTTAATTTTTTTTAGATTCGAACGGGATTGGGGGTTATAAGGGAGGCGTGATAAAAAAATTTGCAATATTTCATTTTCTATTTTTTTTTTATTCAAACGTCCACATAACAAAAGTTGTTTTTGTGTTATTAAAACTAGTTTTTGTTTTAAAGATAACATTATTAAATTTCATATCCTAATCGCTTGAAATATCATGCAGGACAACGTCTGTCGGGTCCGCTAGTATATATCTGTGCGCGTGTTTGTGTGTGTGCTTATGTTCAGTAATCGGATATTTGTTGATTTTGAACTTCTTCCCACGTTACTAGAGACTAATAATATTCAAGATTTTACATTTCCACCCTCTCCTTCTGATTTGGTTTTAGTTACTAACACCTTAACATTTAGTTTTGGATAAATGTTTAATATTATGTTCGGGAACGATCTAGTACGTATTGCACCCATAGAGCCTTAAGACACACCTTAATGATGTTTAACCACCTACTAAAGTTTTAAGATCAAGGAACCGGTTATGTTGAGACTGATCAACCTCAATGGCTTTTGTTGCATTTAGTAGACTGTCGGGCGTCACCCTTCCGGAGGACAGCAACATATTAGACGGTAACTTGGAGGTCCCTGTACTTAGCCGTTCATAAAGGGCTACACCACAGTACTCACTCACTAGACACTCTACTAGTGCTGACAGTAGTACGCTCTTGTGGACTTCTAGTGAACTAGGTATTCACCATTGCGGGGTTCGAACTACCCCCGATTTTTACCCTTACCATAATTATTGAAGTCTCTTCCGATCAACTCCTCGAACCTAAGTCGTGTAGCATGTGAACTTTAATGGTCCTTATTTTCGTCTTACAATGCGCGAACAACGCAAATATATGTTTTCCCAGAAAGGAAAAGTGGTATAATTAGAAATGAATATCCGTGTGAACCGATTGTTGGCTCATTTTACAATGGTATTGAGTTACAAACAATAGAACCACATAATACATTTTGTAAATGGGTTGGCCCTCACATGGAAACAGATACTATATCTACATCGGCACACATTGTACATAATGTAGAAGCTTTCACTTCAGGCTTAGGTCAATACTTATTTGAGATATAATCCATACAATATTTATTTATTTATGAGTAATGACCAACTCTTTGACCAAGTCTATCATTTTAAGAGTTTAAATGTTGGGGTAGCGTACTGGTGTAGGGACGACTTGCATATCGTCATGACAATATATCCTTTGATATATGCTGTGTATTTTGAGGTAAGGATAAAATATTCCCTCGCGCGCATATAATGTCTAATTACTTTGACATGACTATCTTCAGTTAATAAGTCATGTGGTATTAGAAGATGTTGGCGAAGTCAGGAGCCTTTAAGTATTTGTTTTACTGTTTTCTCATTTGTCTGTCTGTACGTTTCGTTAAATATTAATGCATGATTATACTACGTCCTACACAATGACAGCTGTACCTCTTGTCCTCTTCTTGGGAAGTGATCATTTGTCCAGGCTTTCGTCATGTATTTAATTTGTCTTAGTTTGCTGTCAGAGGAGGACCAATCTGTTTGCCACGAGTCAAATGTGCGCGACTATATCAATTTACAGATGTCCAATGAAGCCATTAATTCACTGTCATCCCTAGGTTGGTTAGCATCTAGTTTGCTTGATGGCCTCTATTAGTGCTAAGTGATTTGTGTTTGGGTGTCTGTGCTGCTATGCCACATGTTTCGTAGTCCTGTGTAGTCTGTTGGCTAAAGAGAACATCTGTGTTATTATTGAATCTATAAAGATTATGTTATTTTTTTTGGTTTATTGGATACAGTAGTCAATATTAGACATATTCCAAGTCCTATATTGCTGTTTTCAAGTGAGTTAGTATGACGCATATTATTATTAATTCTACAATTTCTTTTACATGGAGTCCATGTAATAGACAGAGATAGGTAAATTATGTAAGCAGTTATTTATTAGTATGTCATAAAATGAACGTACAATGTAACTGGTAAATTATTTAGGTTAGAGAATTGATTCCAACATCTTCCTTTCAATTTTTATTTTTCAATGACTTCAATCATAAGTTAATTTTATATGTGATAACTATAAATGTGATTTCCTGCTCTTATCTTTCTTATTTCAAATAAAAATCCTCATTTTGTACCTCATATTCTGATTCTAAGCCAAATTTGAACGAGAACACTCCCCTTGAACTTGAAATAAAACATACTTATTAATTATACTATAAGGATATTTTTAGGATTAATTCAAATACTGTACAGCCCCTAAATCTCTCCCTCATCTTGGATACTATTTATTTTGTTTGCCTTCTACAATTATTCGACTCTTTCCAGAGTTTATGCAATGCAAAACTGTGGTTTCCATCACAAGTTACCCCAAAGTTTAAGCCTACCTTTGCATCACTATTGAAATTATTCTCGAGAATTACAAAATTCCTTCCATCGCCTATTATGAATAACACCGTGGCAACTGTCTGAATAAATCGTTACACTCTCACGTGTTATTTTTACTACATTTTATCTAATTAATTTGTTTGCCAACACGGAGTTTTTCATTATGAAATAATGAACTAATTAAGTTGACAACCAATTTAAATATGTAATGTAGTCTTCATTTTGTTATAGAAATTCCACATTATCTAAGTTCTTTTTGTGGGTGTTAAAAAATCAAAAACTCTGCTTTGCCGACGTTTCGGAACGTTTTAGTACCATTTTATAGGCAATACTATAATTCATAGTTATAGAGAAAATGGGGGTTCGGATTAGTCATTTACGGGGTTTGTCTTCCTTACTATGTATACCTAGAGAAGTGAGTTCGATTCCCATCTGGGAAAGGGGAATTTATTAACGAACTCATTAAAATCCTTAGTCCTACCCGAGCCAGAAAATGATGGTAATCTATAGTAGGACAGTGAGGTAGGATAAATAACATTTTGAAAATCTGAGGTATAAAAAAATGAATGTCATATGCCACCACAAATTATTGGAAACTAATAAAAAAGTCGAAATAATATGGCAAATGTCTACACAGTATATGACGTCAGATCGAGCAAAAAACCAATACTAATAACATATGTCACCCATTTTTTCATTCAGCGTTATATTTTATACCCACTCATGTTCCAACGCTGTTTGAAAATAATGTCTGATCTAAAAATGTATGGATTCAAATAATTAATTTGTAAGCAAAAAAAGCAATTTGGAAAAATATTGTTAAACAATTCCAGGAGTTCTGGTAGGTAGAGGAACAAATACGGATGAACTGATGAACAAAAGAAGTCCGTTTTCCTCCACAGTACTTTTATTAAGAGTATACTTGCAGAGCACCAGCTCCATTTTCAGTGTTTGAGGACACAATAAACCCACTGAATGTCAATTAATATAAATTCAACTAACTCTGTGTTAATAAACGTATTGTGGAGGTAAACAACTAGTGCAATTTTGTGGATTTTGATTTATTTAAATAGTGTTGGGTGTTTGATGCACTGTATTGGCATATTGGAGCTGGTACACCAGAAGTGCACTCAGTCTTAAGAAATGTATTGTGGAGGAAATCTTATCTTCATTCATTTCAGCTATATTAATTTTAGCAGGTTTCCCTTAAGGGAAATCAGCTATTGAGGTCGTACTCATGACGCGATTTTCAAAAAATTTCTTCAAATGTCCATCGATCATACCCAGGAGATGACGAAAATGAGGTCCGTTCAAAACTATATATATATATATATATATATATATATATATATATATATATATATATATATATATTTGTCTGTTAACACTCTAGCGGTCGCAGTTTTTGTTTAATCGTCACCAAACTCGGTATTTAATCGTTTTATGTAAAAAGGAAGATCAAGTTCGTTAATGGCTGAAATCGGACCACTGGGAGGGGGGGGTTTAGAGGGGGGATTTTCAAAAATTCGAAATATCTTCGTTATTATGCATCGGATTGAAAAATTGTATAGAACCAATCTTATTGAAAATTAAATGTACTATAAATATTGTTCTATACATTTATGCTGTATCTTGAATATTAACCGAGATATTTGCATTTGTATTCTTTGTGTTGTCGCCAGGATTCGGCTATGTTCGGACTTTCCGCCAAGAGCTCTGGCGGCCGTTTCCTTAACTATTCGTTCCTCGTGAATAGGTTTAGAGGTTTCTTACTAGTACAGTTGTTATTAGGCAGATTTCTCTACTGTAAAACTTCACGTGGGAAATCTGCATAGTTTACGCAGCCCTTGCGTGACGGACTTTTTAAATGTTTAAACCAGGGTCCCTTACATTAATAAACCTAGAGAATTTATTAGTTTGTCTGCCGGCACCTGTGAACCCTTATTTCCTGTCGCAGGGCATAAATCTAGGTTAAGAAAGGCATCGCCTGAACACAGTGCGACGAGTTTTGGGAAGCCTAATATCCTCATTCAGTGATAACGCAATTCAGGTGATAAGGTAGTACATGTGTCTCAAACTCTAATTGGCCTTCTCCGCCCCACAACGTTTCACAAATTAATTCATCCCTACTTCCTATAATTCCGTTCTCTTAATGGGATTCCTAACGAACTAATCCTCGATCCAACATCAATTTTTACATTGGTACGTTGTAATTGAAAATGGAAACATTTTCTGAATGGCTTTCAACAAACAAGTGTTCTAAACTTCTTCTTTATAGGTTCTTGTTATTTATAGATTAGAAGAACTTTGAAAAGTATTGATAGAATGTAATAAGCCTCTATTGTGCCATAGATAAATAAGACAGCAATATGCTCCAATGTATCCAAATAATAAAGAAGGAACAACATAGTAGTATTCTTTAAACAACATTCCGACTCACCTACTTAATCCCATTATATTTTATAGTAAATTAATTTTAAATCCCCTTCATACATTAATGACAAGGATCACCAATAAAAGACATTTGTTTCCGCGCAAACGTTATTTACATTGCCCTACATTTTTCGTGGCTTAACTTCCACATTTTCAGGGGCCATCCCTTTTCAAAAATAAACACATTAATTTAAAAAAAAAATTATAATTCTTTGCTACATACTGCATTAATAAGTGTCTACTAACATAATATATATATATATATATATATATATATATATATATATATATATAACATTTAATTACTGGTTACTACTTTTAGATCTGAAGTGCTCGTTCCCTCTTACGTTCGTTGCGACAGTCGGTCGGTGATACTGACTTCCGAAGCAGGTTAAGACAGCTGATTGCAGATTGATTATTTTCAAGTCAACCTTGAACTCGATTAATTCGCGTCATAAGTTGCGCGGAAAGAAAGAAAGAGTGTTTTATTAATGATTAATCTATGAAGAATATATAAGGATATTGAGTCCAGAATAAATTAAATTAGTTATTATCGTCCACTTTTTGCAACTAAGGCTAAATGGGATTGGTTATCTACAGATTACCACCCTTTTCTAGCCAGGGTGGGACTAAAGACTTTATTTAATGAATTCCGTCACTAAATAAACTCCTATTGCCCGGTCGGGAATCGAACTCGCCACTCTAGGTTTACCATGTGAGATTAAGGTCAAAGCTTTAATGTGTTTTCAAGTCACCTGGCTAACCAGAGCCCCGAGTCCAGAATAAGAAGAACTTTAAATATGTGTTACCACTCTAATCCATAGTTCCAACACTGTTTTTTCAAACAAATCCTCTTAACGCACAGGCGTACCTAAGGTTAATTGTCTATGGTTCCCTGGGTGACCAAACCTACTAATGTATAAAACGGGGTTTGCAATGACCTCCAGCCATTTCTCTCTCTAAGGCGACCTATCTCTTGCCAATCTCCACCATTCGGGATCTACAGTTCTGTAAGTCTTGTCTCTCTATCTTCGTCCCCCAGCTATCTTGCTGATGTTGAACAAGCCTTGCACGTTTCCACTTCATTTCAATGCACAGCTTAGAAGAGGGAAAGGTGTCCACTAACGTCACCAAGATTTGAAGGTAAGATTTCTTAAAAATACTAAGACATTTTCAGCCAAACACATTGAGTCACTTTAATAATCTAAACTTTATGAAAAATTGAGACATATATTAAAGATTCAGGAGAGAACGTACAGCTGTAAGCAATGAATTGACTAGATAACAGTTCAGTCCAAGCAAACACAGCGTCGGAACTTCATTGGCAATAAATCCCTTAACTTAGTAACGACCTTGCTTAATCTTCAGGATAGATCTCACCGCCTATAGCTTCACTAACTTCATACCAATCTATAAATTCTATTTTGTTAGCATCAATGGATGAGGAGAGCAGTCAAAATATAAATTCGTCATTACGCCAATATTATCCTGATTAATAAAATAATAAGTATTATTCCAGCCTCCTTAATAATATCAGTTTAGTTTACGCACCCATGTAAAACGTGAATTAACTGTCCGGCTTCCATACTAAGCTCAATTTTCAACTTAGCCTTATACATTTTATATGAAAACTCTTTTAAGCAAGAGCTGCTTAAGCTAAGCAGATTATATCTGTTAGCAGATTTCCCTTAAGGGAAATCAGCTATTGAGGTTGTACTCATGACGGAATTTTCGAAATTTTTCTTCAAATGTCCATCGATCCTACCTATAAATATTGTTATATACATTTATTCTCTATCTTGAATATTAACCGAGATATTTGCATTTTTATTAAATCTGGGCGGCTAACGGACGGGTGACTTTCCCGCCAAAAGCTAGTTCGGCCGTTTCCTTAACTGCTGGACTCTCGTGAAATTTCTCTATTGTAAAACTTCACGTGGGAAATCTGCTTAGTTTACGCAGCCCCTGCGTGACGGACCTTTTAAATAAGTGAAGAAGGGCCTATCTCATAATTTAATGCTCACGGTATACTATCATTACATTTTGGTATTCACCATTTTTATTACTTTGTCCAAAGTAAAGGAAGTATTGTAATAGCAAAATTCTTCGGTTTTCAGATTTCAAAGAAAATCTCAGTTATGACTCTCCCTGAACTCGTTTCGGCGTCACGTATCTCGCATAACTCAATAATTTCTACATTCTAAGGCTAGCATTTGGGACTGTCGTAACTTCAAGCTGTGCACCTCCTCTTCTGATCGAAACCGACTATGGAGAGGGGGGGATTTGAGAAGTAAGAAAAAAAAATTTGTATATTAGAGATATCAAAAATTTGTATGGGACTTTTTTTGTTTATCACGAAAAAAAGTATAAATAATGTTCCATGACATTTTCCGATCCGATGCGTTGGAACGAAAATATCGTGTATCACTTTCAAATGAAAAAATCTTAAATGAAGTGCTAACCAATTTTTTGTTTAATTTAAAAGGTGTATAAGTCAAGGTGGATGCTCATGTCAGACTTTGTTTAAGCCACCAACGACCGTTTCCTCAGAGAGTTAGAAATAATAATATATTGTTGCCAGTTATAACTTTACAGATCATTTTTATAGAAAAGTGTGTCTTTCATATGATTTTGATTTACTGTAATAATTGCTTTTTCAGGAATTTGTCTACATCTTGAAATAAGTTCATAATAGAAGTACTGATGAGCACATTGAAGCAGAAACCGCTGCGGTGGTTTGGCCACGTTTGCGGAAGGAAGGGAAATAGGGATCCGCTGAAAATCATGGATTCATTCCAGGTGGAAGAGCTTCAGACTTTGTCCAAGATTATCTTATCTCGACCTCGAAAAGGACTTAATTAGTAGTTGAGGCAAACCTCTTAGCAATATGCGATATATTGTGTAAAATAATTAAGTTGTTTCGCTACCTTGGATAGAGTTAGTGATCGCTAAATAAGAAATATTGTTAATAATTCCAGTTTCCGAACGTGTCTACAGGGATTTTTCTACACGTAAAACGCACCCGCGGTAGGCCTCAAAATTCTTGGGAGCACATGTTTCCTCACCATTGGCAATATTTTCGAATCAGTAATTCTTTAGGAAACTGTATAAGTTATCTTTCGAATGAATGAAACTCAGAAGGTTTGGCAATTTATACATTATCTTTGATAAAACCCTCTTACACATATAAAATATTTGGCCACAGAGTATATGGCTGAATGTCATCATGAACTGGTATCCAAATGATATAAACAATCATTTTATTGCCAAACTAGTTTAGCTTCCAGTTGACGCCACATCAGGAACATAATCCAACATGTGGTAGAATCACTACTGCTATTGAGCCGTATGAACTTCCACTGGCTTAGTCAGGCATATACTAATTAAAACTAAAAGCAATATGGTGGGTCATGTCAGTTGGTTATAGCTGAAATTATAGAATGGATCAACAATTTTAGAGGGCAGTAACGACTAAACGAAACTCAGTAGGAAATAGCAACAACTCTTATATTATTATTATTAGCTGTATGTATTAACATTCTTAGGAACAAATTAGAGTGAAAGTTATTAGAAAAAGTCAGTCACGCAGGTGCTACGTAAACTAAGCAGATTTTCCACAGGAAAACTGCTAAAAAGAGCCCATTCGTTTGTTGTCAAAATGCACGTAAAAAAATTGCTTACATTGTAGTCTAGAATACTTTTTGTTATATATAGTCATATAACAATGTATAAAGCAAGTAATTTGTATTGAAATATTGGTAAAATCAACAATAAATTCTAATTTATGAATTTAATAAAATTGTATCTTGATAAATACTGACGACAAACAATCTTCTCAACTCCATGTCAATTTTTAACACCTGTAACCGGTTGCGGAGTAAAGTTTAATGCGTTCCTCTTCTTAATTAATAAGAATAAGTTAGCATGAGCATGCAGAAGCGAACTGTAATGTAGTCAATGTCATGTAGTCTCCAGGCATACTCCATTTATACGTTGATAGTCGGAATTAAGACAAGTAGAAAAGATTCATTTAATAAACTTTATTCTCTGTCCTGCAAGTAGAACAGGTGATGTCTGGAGAGATAGAAATGTAGAAAGAAAGTTTTTAAGTTATTTTCTAAAAGGATACAAGAGAAAGGATTAAGTCACGACTGAAATATTACATAGACACAACAACTCTGAAATATAATAGTAGAAAGAACATTAATTGTGTTTTAACTTAAAATAGAAAAGAAAAAATGTTGGCAGTTTTTCTCTTCTCTTCTAACAAGAGGAATGAACTTTATTAATGAAAATTCTTACAATTTCCTACAGCAAATCCAAAGAAAAGAAAGCAAAAACTTCTACAAAAAAAAGTTTTAAAAAGAATTGTTTATTAAGCAAGATTCTGATTGTCTTAAATCACTTTGAAAGACTTCACAGAAACGACGTTTACATTTATTTGTTTCCAAGTTTTATTGTTCTCTAATAAAATGATTTCCTCGAAGATGTTTATTTGTTTTCCTTTAACAGGTCCTTACGTTAGTCCTTAAGTTACGACAGCGTAAATTGTATACTTCTTAATGTCAGCCAATGTCCCTTGTATTTGTTCCATTCTTCTGAACTGCAGCTTACAAACTGATGAAATGATGTTAATGAAAATGTATAAAAAGTTCAATGTAATAATGAAGAGCCTGACACTGTACTACATACTCATTGTGAAATAGTCAGCCTCTAACTTTTCAAGTTATTCTTTTATTTTTATAATTTTTTTTTTTTTTATAAAATATTAGAAGTCCATGGAGGTAAAAGTTGTGGATAGAGATAGGTTACAAAAGATTAGAACGTAGTCTAAATTTGAATCCTTTGTTCATTTTGAGGCAAAGTAAATTTACCACATAGCATTTAGTTAATTTTTTTTTGTGAGTTCTGCTGTTAAAAGGTTTGAAAATTAGTAATAATTAAATTTTTTAAAGCATAATCCAAATACATAAAGCAAAAAAGGTATAATTCAATAAAATGCTAAACATACTCTGTTCCACATCATGTGCTAGTCTTTAATTTAAAAAACAAAATGTAACAAAATGCATGTTAATGCAACATTCAAATTCGAAAGCTAATCGGGTAGGTTATAACTGGCTACTACCATTTTCAATGGGTGAGTTAGATCAATCTACCTAAAGAGTTCATATCTATATGAACCGAACCCATTTTCTAGTTTTATAAAAATTATTAAGTATAAGGCATTAGAAACACGGCTAAAGAGTACAAAAATAATATTAAAAAAAACTTACAGCTATTACCTCACTCAGGAAAGACACTTTTGACATTATAAAGTTTTCCAAGTAGAAATTTCAATTTTGTATCCCACCATTGATCAAATTATTATAGTAAGGGAGATGAGGAATTGGGGATGTACTCATGACATGATTTTTGACAAATTTCCTCCAATGTCCATCCTAAATAGGAGAAGAAATTTTTGGAAAATTGAGTCATAAGAACATCCTCAATTGAAAAACGCTATGAAGGCATGAATATTGTCCCCGAGTGATGTAGATATGAATGTATATTATATATACACACACCCATCCACACACACACACGCACGCACGCATGCACGCACACGCACGCACGCACACACACGCACGCACGCATGCACGCACGCACGCACGCACGCACTCACGCATGCACGCACGCACGCACGCACACACGCGCACACACAACACACACACACACACTGATATATATATATATATATATATATATATATATACATATATATATATATATATGAAGCTGCTCTTTACATATGAACCCACCGAAACCCATATGATATTTATGACTTCAAAAAAGGTTTTTTCAGGTCTCCCTCTCCAATGACTTTACCTTCAAATATATTTGTGATCGTTTTGCCTTATGATATGCCCAAGAAGTATCCCCCCACCTGTTCTCCCACGGTCTTGATAAGAAGTTTCATTACCCTCATTAAGAATTTCCACGTTGAATGTTTTTGGGGGTCCAACTTTTTCTGCTCATTCTATACCAAATCCACATTTCCATTGTTTCTGAGATATTATTTCTCATATATCTTTGTGAAGAGTCTAACATTCGCTCCCGTAAGTCAGTACACTGAAAATGAAAGATTTAGTTTTGTTACCTTGCTCATATGACTATTATTATATCATGTTTTAACTCCACCACCTTCGGATTTCACTTAAGCAATAAGCCCATATAAAACGTGTTGTTTCCAGCATAGATACGACGATTTTTTTTCATCAGATAAGTAATTTAAATAAGAGTCAAAATAAAAAAAAACGGAATAATATAAGTTTTTTGGAAATGTAATGTTTCAGCTGTGGTCCTTCGGGGCCTTCTCCGACATGTACAATGGCTAAATATTAGTACTTTTTAGTCTTCAGTCATGGACCTTCTACCTTAACACAACTTCAGTATAAATTTATTCTCAGGTTCCTTATTGTGGGCTAATTATATATTATATATTGTATTAATAGGTGCCTACATCTATGATATATTTATTAAATCTAATTTTAGATTGCTACTTACATTTCTGAAGTGCTCGTTTCCCTTTTACATTCGTTGCGACTTTCCTCACTGAACAGAGAGTTGATACTAATGTTCACGAGATAGGTCAAGTCAGCTGACGACAAATCGATTATTTACAAGTCAATCTTCAACTCGATTATTTTGCGTCATAATTTAAAATCTATTAATTTGAGATATAATGTTATACGAGTAGAATATGTGATTGAGTATTTAATTTCTGTTTTTTTTTGTTTACTGCATTTTTTTCTATTAGCAGATTTCCCTTAGGGGAAATCAGCTATTGAGGTTGTACTCATGACGGAATTTTCGACTTTTTTCTTCAAATGTCCATCGATTCTACCTAGGAGATGACGAAAATGAGGTCCGTTCAAAACTGTATATATATATATATAAATCTATCTATCTATATATTTGGCTGCTACCGCTCTGGCGGTCGCAATTTTTGTTTGATCGTAGTCGATTACCAAACGCTCGTTCGTACGTCGGATCGAAAAATTGTACAGAATCAATCTTATTGCAAATTAAATTTACTATAAATATTGCTATATACATTTATGCTCTATCCTGAATATTAACTGAGATATTTGCATTTTTATTAAATCTGGGCGGCTAACTGATGTGAGTGACTTTCCCGCCAAAAACTAGTTCCGCCGTTTCCTTGATAGCTCGGCTCTCGTGAAATTTCTCTATTCTCTAAAACTTCACTTGGGAAATCTGCTTAGTTTACGCAACCCCTGCGTGACGGACTTTTTTTTATTGTGTGAATGGTCTATTTTATTTTTAGTTCAGTATTATTTATTTCTTTATCAATTATTTGGACTTTTTCGAAATTGAAAGTGTGTTTCTTGGAAATAGAATCGAAATATTAATCGATTTCAAATTATGACTTAGGTCAGTTTCAATAATGTTTGGACCGAAAACATGTTTTTATTGGAGACCCTTGTTATAAAATACGACGAATATATAAAACATATTTGGTCCAGAATAATAATAATAATAAAAGAGTAGGAAGAGGAATGGTGTCATCTGCTTGACATTTCAGCTGATGAAAATCTGTTTTTTTATTGAGCATAATTTAGATAAAGCCTGTAGGTTGTTTAGTTTCTGCAGATCACGCCCTCTTTCAATAGAATTCGTTTTTATAGGAGTGACAGGCCTATGACATGATATAGTGAGGTTATATAGGAGTAAGGTGCAGTAATACCTACTGGCCCCAGACCTACATACATCAATCTGGCTGTCGATAGCCAGCAATTTACTGCCAATACCACGCCTAGCCTCCTTTAATACAGCCAATCGGCATCGAGCATAAATCCACACACAGTTACCTTCATAATTCCAACCCCTATAGTAACACCTGTCCAATAATGGAGCACTTAATAAATAGAATAAACATTTTCAGACCTATTATATTTCTGTTTGCTTCTTAGTAATAAGTGGCTTCGCATTTGATTACTTAAATAAGAGTTTTCCGGACCTCCCGCTCCAGGAACCTGCTTACAGAACCATTTTTCTACTCTATTTAACTCATTAATTTACAATATGCATTCAATGCTTAAAAAGAAATCCACAAAAAAATAACCTCCCTTTTTTCTTACCTATCAAAATCACCATACTTGTCTACATTTTTGAGGTACCAATTATAATTGATATTTCATGTGAAATATAATCTTCTGTAGGGTTCGTTGCTAAGGGATCAGCTTCAATTAAATTTTATTCTTGTATAAATGGAAGTTTACCATTTTAATGGATGTTTTCAGTATTTTTATAGAAATCTTCTTTAGTTCTCACGTTTTCATACCAATATCTTCCAGATACTGTGATGTTGATTGAGTTATAATATTTTTCTTGGAAATATAGACATTATGGAAAATGCTTATTTTATTTCTGAATTAATTCTTCTTAATGTTTGGAATCTAACTATTGGATGAATAAGTATTACTTTATTTTATTTTATTTGTATAGCGACTACGCCGGCTCTTTTGATAAATCCATCTGATCAATTATAACCGACTTTTAATTCTTAATTATATATATATATATATATATATATATATATATATATATATATATAAAATTGTAACCTCTGTCTGTACAGTGATTTTTTTCGCGAAATTTCACGATAACTTTTCGTTTCACATGTTATAGACACCATAACTGCATTTTGTTTCTTTGGTGTCTGTTTGTTTGTTTGTTACCTTTTCACGCATAAACGGCTGAATGGCCCCCGGAGTGGGGGTTATAAGGGAAGCCAGAAATTAAAAATAGCGATATTTCGTTTCCTATTGTTTTTTCGGCAAATATGAACATAACAAAGGTTGTTTATTTTGTTATTTAGAGTAACTATTGTTATATACACTTTTTTCGTATATCGAGTTATATACGAGATATACGCTAAAACCTATAGCGGAAGTGAACAATTTTATTTGGGACAAAAGACCCAACCGAAATAAATAAAACCCGGTTTATGTATTAGCACTAACGCTTTCATTATAACAAGCTATACCAACATTTCTAGGGACGGGTAGGAGTTGAGGTTATAAGGAAAGCCATAAATTAAAAATAGCGATATTTCGTTTCCTATGGGTTTTTCGGCAAATATGAACATAACAAAAGTTGTTTATTTTGTTATTTAGAGTAACTTTTGTCATATTCATTTTTGTCTTTTAACAAAGTACAAACGAGATATACACTATAAACTAAAGCGGGATTCGACTATGTTATTGGGCTCTAACGATTGAACCGAACTTAAAAAAACTCGGTATGTCAATTAGCATTAATTCTTCCATGATTATAAGCTGTTTTAATTTTTTTTTTTGGTTAGAACGGGAGTGTGGGTTATACGGGAGGCCTGAAATAAAAATTCGCGATATTTCATTGTCTACTTGTTTTTCGACAAACATGCACATAACAAAAACTGTTTACTTTTTTATTTAGATTAACTTTTGTTTTATACATTTCTCCAGGAACAATGTGTGGAGCAAGTAATTTGCGTAGAAATATTGATATGCTCAACAATTCATTCCTATTTGAAGTATCAGGTACCTCACCTGGAAAAATTAATTCAAATCTAAATTAATATTTTGTCCTTAACAACTCTAGTCTATGCATAATGCACAGGAGACGGGAAATATTACAATTTTGGGGACAGTGAAGACATACATAAAGAATTAATTTTATTATTAACAAATGCCAACAACGGGTAATAACCCTAAACACTGGGACGGGTATATGTCAAAATATTGTGCAAAGTAAAGCCTTGCCAAAAAAATACAATCACCATTCAGCCTCAAATCAATCCCGGGCGAAGCCGGGCATCTGAGCTAGTATATATATATATATATATATATATATATATATATATATATATATATATATATATATAGTACCATACATATTTATGGTAAATGTGTGTTGTAACATTGTTTTTGTAGGCACCTACTCTTTAATGAGAGAACTATGAATATGTGTTTCAATCAATCAGGTACCTCCTTTACCTTTGAAATATATTGGTATCCATCGGGTTTATCCGGATTATAATATATTCATTCATACCTATGATTGAAAAGAATTTAGTTTATCAGTAGCGTATAAAATGGTAAGCATAAATAAATAGAGGATTTTTGTTATTTAATTAGCTTCAAATGCATGCTACTAAGGCTAATCATTATGGATTATCTACAGGAGGATAACCCTTTTCTAGCCCTCTAGACATGGGTGGCAATCCGTAGAAATACTGATTCTCTTTTGAGAGTTTGTTTCTAATTAAATTCCCATTGCCCATTGGGTATTTTAACAAAATATTAAGAACAGACAATATTCATATAAAACAGATATTCATTCGGATATCTTCTATAATTCTATAAATCGTAAGGAGAATTAGTAGAATTTGATAAGTCAACGAGCTTACAAATAGAGAGTGAAACTGAGAGAGACTGCAGCAGTGGTGAGGAAAAAGTTGAACTGTTTTAACGTCGAGTTGCATAATTCCATTTTGATCAAAATGGGCTTACATGAAGGAAGGTTTAGACGAGTGCAAAAATAACGAATTAATTATTTATGCTTACCAATCCAAAGATACTGAACTTTAGTATAGTACGTTTCTTGAGGAACATAAAAACATCTATAAATTAGGATTTGTGAGTTATTAGCAGTTTTCCATGTCCATCGATCCTACACAGGAGATAATGAAAATGAGGTCCGTTCAAAATTCTATATATATATATATATATATATATATATATATATATATATATATATATATTAGTGTGTTAACGCTCTAGCGGTCGCAATTTTTGTCTAATCGCTACCAAACTCGATATTTAAATGTTTTATGTAAAATAAAGATCAAGTTCCATAAAATTTGACATGTGGGAGGGTAGTATAGGGAGGGAGAATTTTTAAAATTCGAAATATCTCCGTTGTTATGCTTTGGATCGGGAAAAAAAAAATGTATAGAACCAATCATATTGCAAATATAATGTTCTATAAATGTTGTGTATACCCGTTTTCTCTATATTTAATATTAATCAAGATATTTCCTTATTTTAGTTCCATTTTTACTAGTGTTATTTCATGAACCATTTCATTCCAAGGTTAAATATCCAATGTGGTTTTAATTTGGAGTCATTCGTATTTTCTTATGTTTGCCTTCAGTACCCCACGGCCCTTCTACTCACCAGTTTTTTTTTACAGATAAATAGAGAATATATGGAGATATGAGATCACAATTGTTACTGGGGAAATCTGCTTATTTCAGGTAGCACCTGCGTGACGGACTTTATTAATTAGATAAATTGGATCAGTTTCATATGATATAATTTGCTGAAATTTCATACTAATGGAATGATGTTCTGCAAAAGGATTTACATAGTTAATTTAATAGGACCAAAAGGACGCTATGTGGTGTACATAGATTTTTATTTTTGGACGAATGTCTCTGAAATGGAAAAGGATGCATTTCGACTATTGTTCCCTAGAGAAGCGAATTGAGAGAACCGTGCGGGACTGTAGAAAGACGGACAAGGAGTGAGGATTTGGCTGAAACTGACCCCAAGTAGAGACTTGAACATAGAACTGGCAATATATCAGCTGCTATCAGCAGAAGGCGGACCACACGTCTTAGTTCCCCTTCGCTCTTCCCTCCCATTCTCAACACCAACTCCCAATGTCCCGTCTAACTCACCGTTCTGCCTCTTATATACGTATATAAATTGAACGTGCTTCACGCCACAGCTGACTGGGCTTAGAAGATTCCCCATGTGTTGATGTAGCTTACCGAAGACCAATGCATCTTTATTTTTTTTTTATATGAACCCAGTTTTCAGATGACATGGTGATAAGAAGACAGAGTGGCCTGCCGTGGTTGTCCCGACAGTTGTCTACTGAACACTCTAGTTCCATTATAAGGGGTTGTTGTGAGATGATATGTGTGTAATGGAACGAAGGGGTCGTGGATTTCCCTGGAACTGGAAATACCGGATGGGTTGTAAGGGATAGGAGAAAACGGAAGAAGAGAGGATAGGGATAATAGGAGAGCAGATTAGAAAGAACAGAAAAAATATATTACTAAAGATAAGGGTCCGTCGCAAGCGAGTCAGATAGGCTCAAAGCGGCCGGTGTTGTGGCCAACACATTTGTGTAAAAAGTTATTTATTGATTAATTTAATAATATTAGAGCATTAAGTAGTGAATAGCGTGAGTCGGGAGTAGTCGGAATTGCTCGGCACCTTTCGGCAGCCAGCTGATGACAATCGACGTGCGTGAGGAGTGTATTTGTTCTACCGGCCAAGTGACTTCACTCTCCTTCTTCTCCTAGTACCAAGAACGTCTTCAAGCCCAAGCCTATTCCAACAGAACAAATATTCTTCTTGGACCCAGCAGTTCTAGAATGGCCAACGGAGGAAGAAGCATAGCAAAATTCCATTTAAATTAAGTATCAGGTACCTAGGCATCTGCCTTCACCCAGGCTGTGAGTGTCTTCTTCTTTCATTGATGTGAATCGATTCTCGCTCAAGGTGATCATCACTTTTCTATTGTTCGTTTGTATGCGTAGACGTAACATTAGTTATTAGAAATTACATATGTATATATTCTTAAGTAATTTTATCTAATTTAAAAGAAGTAAAATTATTCATGGTCCAAGACCGTATTAGAAATTTATTTAATGTATTTTTTTTTTCTCTGCTTCTTTTAATGAGAAATAACATTTATTCCATTAAGGTATATGAATAATCTTTTTTTTTATTTTTAATTAACAGTTAATTTATAACTAACCTTTATAAATCAGTTAACTTAATTTATCCGTAAGCATCTATATGCATATTTAGTTTATACTTTCTTGTTAGAGTTTTTATATCCAACCCTCCCCCCTATTTTGTCATTGTCGCATGTTACATTTTTAAATATTTTTTTTTATATTTATGGTCATTGTTAAAAATTCTGTTTCACAATTTTTCACAAATTTCTCACACTTTTTGGTTTTTGTTCATTCTTAGTTCTGAAGAAGGGAACCAATGGTGCCCGAAACTGTCAGCACAATAAATAAACTCTTCTATTTGAAGAATTGAGAATTTACAGCCGATACCCAACCATTCTCTACTCTTGCTACCATCTTCAATTCGACATAGCGAGTAGTTCTGACACAGTAAAGAGGCTCTGAAGATGGAACCTGGAGCTAATGAAAGCACTCATTAAGTGCAGACTTTTTCTATCTACCTAAAACTGGTATCCTCCACTTCCAACGTGTCACGTTTTATACGAACGGACGACGTCTCATTTTTCATTCAGTTTGAATGTATTCTATTTGAATATGATTTGGAATTTAACTTCAACATTAGATAGTTTAATGCTTTATTGTGCTAGTTACATGAAATGTAGAGGATTCTTTTTTTCCGAGACATTAAATTGTCCACAATATTGGATATAAAACATTTTTCTATCCAAGGTATGATAACGCAACCTTTTACGATTCTATATTTTGGCTCTACTGTTATACCGCACTCCAAGTATTTATTATCCTTAAAAAAGAATCTGCTAAAAGCATAGCTCCTGATCTAGCCTGCCACACTGTTCTTAGTACCATTCCAAACATTCCTGAGTTTAACTTATAGTTTTACATAAAAATTTTAAATATCTGATTTAGAAACTAACTAACTAAATTTCCTGCACATTCATTAACCCACACATATAAATATTCGTCAATTTCTGGGGCCTCATTTTCAATTTCTACTGGTTAGAATGTGGGAAACGTTTTTCTGTTTGATGAGTAAGAGCTCATTAGCCTATTTCTCTTAACCCTAGAATGGTAGTGAACGTAAAAATTACGTATGACCTGGTTTAAACTGTTATCAAACGGTTGTTAACGACCCCACCACCCCCATCCTTCAACTATGAGCCCTCCAGACAGTTCGGACTTGACCTCTGCCAAGTGCAGCAAAGTGAACCTTTCCACTTATCCAATACTATTTTTTGAAATAAAAACGACACGTAATATTTACGTATCAATACCATTAACCGCAACTTTTTGCCACGTAAAATTTACGCATCGCTACTAATAACTGGTTTTTATGCTATAACTTAGTTAATATTATTCTCAATTTATTTTCTTCCAATTTATTTTTATATTCTAATTTATTTTCTGTTAATGTTTTTAACTTTTATTTTTTAATATAAAAAAGACTAAGATGTATAGAAAGAATATAAATAATAATCTGTTTATAGTTTCTGAAAAATGAAGAAAAAATATTCAACGGGCGAAGAAATCAGAAATTATTTGAAAGAACTCTCCGATGAGTCAGATGGGGAAAATGACAATTATGAAATAGATGGATATGGATACGACAGCAATGATTATCCGGAGTATTCTCCTAGTGATGAGGTTGAGCCTTCAGAAATGATTGCGACACAGAGTGGGCTAGATAGCGATGAGAGTGAGAACATTTTAGAAAACATCAAGGCAATGGAAGAAAGAGAAGAAACAAAGAGGTAAAAAAAAACCTAAAATCTCTCAACCGCACAATATTGATAGATCAGTTACAATAAGTGTAGATGGTGGGGTTGTCCTTAGTAAGAATGGATATGAATGGAGCACACAACCTCCGGAACGTGCTTCGAACAAAGCGCCTGAAAGGAAGGTCGTGCACATTATTAGATATTAACGTAGATATAAGTTAAAGGAAAGTGTATCTTTTAACAAAATAGTCACAAACATTAACAAAATTTGAATAATATCACCAATTACCAGTTGCACACGTAAAATTTACGTATCAATACCATTAAATGGGAACTAATATCACTACCGTTCTAGGGTTAAAGGAGTTCTGCTAATAAAGTGAATAAACTTGCTAAAACTGTGATCCCAGAATGTTTTTTAGCAGCACCCAAATCCTCATAGTTGATTTACAATTATTCAATTGACTAATACTCCGTTTGTTAATTAGGAATAGCTGTATAACAACCACTCAATTGAGCTCCCCCTACCTAACAAAAATAGTTGTTATTCTATATTTTATATATATATATATATATATATATATATTCGTTTTTTCAGACTTGATAAGCTAAAGTTTAACGCAACTCTTTCTATAATGCCTATTAATATATATATACTGCTCAAAAATGAATAGGGATATTGGCGATTTTTTTCTTATCCTATTAATTTTAATTAAATCGATCTTAATTAAATTTCTTTTTTATGGGGGAAAAAGAAAATAATTTCAAATAAATATTAATGATATTTATAATAAAAAAAAAATATGCTAGGCCCCATACATACCACAAAACAGCCAATATCCCTATTCATTTTTGAGCAGTTTATATATAAATTAAATACAGGAATACAAAGGAGGTCTACATACTAGAATGTTGTATTGAGAAAAATGCGGGTGATCAGATATACTATATATTATTCATAAAATACGTCCACTTTGTGCTACTATTGCTAAGTGGGACGGCTTATCTAGAGAGCACCACCCTTTTCTAGCCAGGGTGGGAATACGAATTTTATTTAATTAATTTCGTCCCTAAATAAATTCCTATTGCCTAGAAGGGAATCGAACTCACCACTCTAGATGTACTATATATTGTTATAACTCTAATTGCCTTGTTTACCCTTCCAGCTCCACTCATTGAGGCACTAAGTCCTAACAACTTCATTAGCCTATTCTAACTTTCAATTTAACTTGTAATTGGGGTGTATATTCAACTCACCTAACAACGTTTATAAGTTAACATTAATTTATTTATAATTATATTTAACTTGTATAACTTAAAACATACCAGTTCAAGCTGGCATAGGAACTATAATTGTTTTTATAAAGTGATAAGTTTCATGTTAACATAGGTAGTTATAGACCTAATCCCCCTCTGGAATTTTCCACTCTTCTGTGGTTTAAACGTTCACACCAAGGCTTCAAACTTGAAGTATTAATGCATTTGTTTTAAAATAAAACATATTAATAATAACATTACATAAATACAATAGTTCTCTAATAAAAATGTAATTTGTTCACGTATTAACAAGTGTTTCAAAAGCCCATTCTAAACTTCGAGGAAATCGAAGTGCTCATTGCAAAATATATTGGGACTCCTGATGTCTTTGGAATAATGTCAGTATGAATCGTAAAATTAGCTCAATCCTTTGATGTAAAATGAAATATTAAATTCCACTTCAACTCCTTATTTCTCTACCGGTTTCATATTATTCATATACGAAGCCTCAACAGAACCATTTTTACATATATAAGGTTTTATTATCTTTTCTTAGCGAAAACATGTGAAAAATCTAAAAAGTCCGTCACGCAGGGGCTGCGTAAACTAAGCAGATTTCCCACGTGAAGTTTTACAATAGAAAAATCTGCCTAAAAACAAGCGTAGTAAGTAGTAAGGGATCACTAAACTTATACAGGGGGAGGGACGCATAGTTACGAAAACGGCCGCCAGAGCTCTCTTCGGAAAGTACCAAACAGCTCACTCCTGCCGACCAATGCAGAATACAATTGCAAATATCTCGGTTAATATTCAAGATACAGAATAAATGTACAGAATAATAGTTATAGTAAATGTAATTTGCAATAAGATTGATTCTATACAATTTTTCGATCCGACGCATAATAACGGAGATATTTTGAATTTTCCGAAAATCCCCCCCTAAACCCCCCCCCTCTCACTAGTCCGATTTTAGCCATTAACGAACTTGACCTTCCTTTTTACATAAAACGATTAAATTCCGAGTTTGGTAGACGATTACATGAGAAGGACCCAGTCTCTCGAAGCCTTCTGAAAGTGCTGGTAAAAACACCTCTGTGAGGGGTTTCTCGGTCAGGAAACCGCCTGCGAGAATATTTATATATATATAAAACTTTGAACGGACCTCATTTTCGTCATCTCCTGGGTAGGATCGATGGACATTTGAAGAAATTTTTCGAAACTCGCGTCATGAGTACGACCTCAATAGCTGATTTCCCTTAAGGGAAGTCTGCTAAAAAGTATAATAATGGATCCTACTCCACTGGCTTCTTAGTTTTGCGTATAATCTTATTTGTATTTTTAATTAGACTATTTTATTTATCTTCATAAATAACTGGAACAGTGAAAATTATAAGTTTGATTATTAGTAAAGGCATGTTTAGTAAGAGAAAATTTATTTTCATTATTATCTTAATATTTTTACATTATATTCAATAACTTAATACTTGTACCTTTTATTTGATTCTTTTATGGAGAAAATTGAACAATATAACTTACAAATGGTATATTTTGTATTCCGGACTTTTAGAGTAACTTTTAGTTTAAATAGTTTTTCCTTATACTCTCTTGACACTGGCCCGAGATTTTTCAAGCATATTATCGTTTTAATTGTTACTGCCAACATAGGATGGTATAAAAAAAAGTCCGTCGCGCAGGGGCGGCGTAAACTAAGCAGATTTCCCACGTGAAGTTTTACAATAGAGAAATCTGCCTAATAACAACTGTAGTAGTAAGAAACCTCTAAACCTAAAACATTATTTAGGGCGTAATAACCCAGTAGTTTCTAGCCCCAAAAAACAGTTAACCTAACCTCTAAACCTATTCACGAGGGACGAATAGTTAAGGAATCGCCCGCCAGAGCTCTCGGCGGAAAGTCCGAACATAGCCTACTGGTGACCACACGCAGAATACAAATGCAAATATTTCTGTTAATATTCAAGATACAGAATAAATGTAGAGAACAATATTTATAGTACATTTAATTTGCATTAAGATTTATTCTATACAATTTTTCGATCCGACGCATAATAACGGAGATATTTTGAATTTTCAAAAATCCCCCCCTCTAAACCCCCCCTCCCACTAGTCCGATTTCAGCCATTAACGAACTTAATCTTCCTTTTTACATAAAACGATTAAATTCCGAGTTTGGTAACGATCAAACAAAAATTGCGACCGCTAGAGCGTTAACAGACAAATATATATATATATATATATATATATATATATATATATATATATATATATATAATTTTGAACGGACCTCATTTTCGTCATCTCCTGGGTAGGATCGATGGACATTTGAAGAAATTTTTCGAAACTCGCATCATGAGTACGACTTCAATAGCTGATTTCCCTTAAGGGAAATCTGCTAAAATACAATAATTCACCCTTTCCTTCTATATTTAATGCATATATTGAACACTGTTTCTTCTTGGTCACATAAGTGTATGTGTGTGTGTGTGTGTGTGTGTGTGTGTGTGTGTGTGTGTGTGTGTGTGGGTGTGCGTGCGAGAGAGAGAGAGAGAGAGAGAGAGAGAGAGAGAGAGAGAGACAAAAAAAATCTGATCATTGATTACAAATAACTTAATTTACTACTTGAGAACTATTACCCTACATTCTTCAGGGCCTCCCATCATTCTTTTTATGTCTGTTTCTTTAATTTGGTAATTTTAGAACTTCCTCCCACTTGTCTATTTCCGTTTTATGTCGTTCCGTTAAAATTTCATCTTCGTCTTCATGAGGCAATCTTTTTTTCTTATATTAAAACTTTTATTACTCTCACAGAATTAGGAAGAAACTTAGTAATATTCCGTCAAATTTCGCGTTTTCTCATGTTCTACATTCTCCATTTTAAGGATTTCTTACTGTGGTAAATTACTTTTTCAGATTTCTTGACTGGTTATTACCTCTGAACAATCATTTTTTGGTAGAAGAGATGTTTTTATTTCACTGAATTCTTTGAAATGGTTCTTACAAATAAGTTAATATTTCCTTTTGTACCTTTATTAAACTATATTAAATGATATAACTTAAGTTTAATAATTTTACTGGAAAAGGTCCATTTTTTGAATGAACTTAAATTATAAAGTTCTTTGTTCCCATGATTCCAAAAAGTAAGAAATTTTTACCGATATTATATTATTCTTCAGTGAAATCAGTGTTAGTTTTATAGTATAGAAAATTTTAAATAACCATTTCATATCAATTTTATGCACTGCCGGTGCACCAAAAACCACAAATTGCTTTATGAAACGTGTGAGATTTTACTATGTTTGATTATTATTTATATTAAATATTCACTACAATTCCACCGCTAACCACAAAAACATACATCCTATCTGTGTTATGAATTATTTTCCTCTGGTTGTCGTTGATTCTTTCAAAGGAAATTCAAGTTGACAGTAATATTCGGAAGCCTACATATAGTCAAAGATTTCCAGGGAGAAGGTATTTTTTTTCCTAAACTCTATTTTAGATTACATATAACAAAAGGAATTGCTATAAAAATGCCTCTTTTCACATCAGAGTTAATAATTTAGCCGGTGTGAGAGCTTCAACTACATTTAAAATGGACCTGAATGCCTCCACATTTTTGTGTCTATTTTCTTCATTGATTAATGGCAAGGACCACCAATAAAAAACATTTCTTTCCGCGTAAACTTTATTCTCGTTGCCCTGTATGTTTCGTGGCTTAACTACCATCTCTTCTGGGCCATTCTGAAGTGCTCTTACATTCGTTGCGGAAGTCCCTTCCTCACTGGGGAGGTCTTTGATACTGAGATTCCCTTGGGAATATATTTTAAACTTGTTAATACATTTATTCTTCACTAGACGCTCAGGATAGCCATATGAGTTTGACACTTTGACTGCGGCTGACGACACGTTGTCGGTTTGGTGAGTTGTTCTCAGGGGGTGGGCCCCTAACGTTGTCGTCAGGTTATAATAGAAAGTTAAATGGGTGGGGATTGCTCCAGCCTTTCCCAAACCATTCCGTATTTGACTCTAGCACAGTGAAAGAGGTCCTTGAGAGAATTGCTTCTTCGCCGCAAAATTCCCTGTTTTTTTTTTTAATTGTTTTCGACTATTTTACAAAATGGTAAGTTTGAATGATTATTTTTTTAAAGTTATCGTTAATAATAATTGCTAATGATAAATATCTATTTAAAAAGTAGCTAAATGAATTGAAGCAAGCCTATTTTGTTGGAAAAATATTATTTCAAACCCGAATTTATAATTCCAAATTGTTTTATATTTTACGAAATATAAATAAAAAATAAATTATAAATTACTGAATAATAATTCATCAATCAGTGATTGTGAACAATATCTTTATTGTTTAATTTTACGGTTTTCTAAGTAAAAATATAAAAATTTCAGGCCTTCCTTATAACACCCACTCCTGCCCGTCCCTAGAAATGTTAGTATGGCTTATTATAAGGAAATCGTTAGTACTAATTCACATAGCGAGTTTGGTTTAGTTCGGTTGAGTCTTTTGTGCCAAATAAAATTGTGGACTCCCGCTATAGTTTTTAGCGTATAACTCATTTATACTTCCGTATACGGCAAAAGTGCATATCACAAAAGTTACTCTAAATTACAAAATAAACAACTTTTGTTATGTGCATATTTGCTGAAAAAGCAATAGGAAACGAAATATCGCTATTTTAAATTTCAGGCCTCCCTCATAACCCCCACTCCTGTTCGTCTTAGAGAATACTAATATAGCCTAAAGTCTAAGTTGGGCTAGTACTAATATACATACCAAGTTTGATAAAATTCGGTTCAGCCGTTTATGCGTGAAAAGGTAACAAACAAACAAATAAACAAACAAACAAACAGACACGAAAGAAACAAAATGCAGTTATGGTGTCTATGACATGTGAAACGAAAAGTTATCGTGAAATTTCGCGAAAAAAATCAATGTACAGACAGAGGTTACTTCTCTCTAGAGGAGGTGCTCCTTTATGTCAGCTTTGTATGTTTTGAAAACCAGAGGACTGAGAGATTCTTCATATACGACTCCTTGTCTAAACTCTGTCTTATCACAAGTGTATTTTTCTATTTAGTTCGTAACTGTAAAAAAAATTAATACTCTTCAGAATTTTAGAACTGACAAACTTTATAAAATTCTTCCACTATTCGTTTGTTAAAACAAATAACTAATAATAATAGTTTAACCAATTGGACGGTGTGCTGGTTTCGGTTAGGTGGCATTCACACAAAATGAATCGGTTAGTCAGCCCTTCTTACAAAATGGTGTCTTAAGTTGGTTCAGTTTTGACGTACATAACTTAAAGAATTAATAAAATTATAATTATTTTTTTCTGTAATTGTTGAATAATGGTAACATTACTAAACTGAAAGGAGTGAAGAAAGTGAAACATTTTGCAATAGAGTGAAGAAAGTAATCACTTTCTTCACAAGTGAAGAAAGTGCATTGTCTTCTTAATTAGTAATAAGTATAAATTAAAAAATAATTAGAAGTTGGAAATTAAATGCTTTTAAATGTCCCTAACATTGTAAGAATTTATTTTAACAAAATAAATTGAAATGTGAATGAATTATTGGTGGAAATAATCAATATATTTAAAAATTTAAATATAATAATAATTGCCTTCCTTGTTTATAACCTGCACTTGTTTATAACAGCACTACTTCACAATCATCACTAGTTGTTTTATAACTATGCTTAATAACCTTTCACAACCATGCTTATAACTTATCAACAACATACCATAATCTTCACAACATCCTAATTTTGTTCATATTCTGGTTAGATCTGATCATGCATTACACGATTACAGAAAAAAATTAATATTACTCTCGTGACGAAAGTAGAATTTACAACTCTCGTGAAATTACCACACTCGCTTCGCTCGTGTGGGTAAACGTTTCACTCGAGTTGTAAAATGATCTACTCTCGTCACTTGTATAATAAATAACTATTCTAATATTAATAGGAAGTCCGTCATGCAGTTACTGCATAAACTATGCAGAGTTTCCATTATATAACACGCTTGTGACCTCATCAGACCACATATTCTCTATTTATATGTTAAAACCCGATTAGTATAAGGGGGAAGCGGTGGGGGGTTATTAAAGGGACTCTATAATAAAGTATGAATAACTCCTTTAAAATTTGAGTTACGAAAACATGCATAGAAGAACAATTGTAAAGCATCCATAGTTTAACAAGATTGGTTCTATAACTTCTTACGACCCGAGTCGTAATAAAGCAGATATTTTAAATTTTTGAATCCCCCCACTCTAAACCCCTACCATTCCAAGTCCGATTACAGTCAATAACAAATATGATCTTCATCCGTGACTGAAATGGTTAAATATTGAGTGTGGTAGAGATCAAATAAATATTTACGAGTATAGGACGAAAAATCATAGTTGATGACGTCAACACATAACGTATTTGCATGGATCTCGCAAATTAAAAGTTCAATGAAAACCATAAATGATATTCCATCTCAGAATCAAGTGGTTCATTATATAACAGCTTATTGTTAATATGACAAGAGTAGGAGTGGGGGTTTACTGAAAGCTGAGAACTAAAAAATGCAAAAATCTTGGTTAATAAGCAAGATAATGATAAAACATAAATAACAGCACTCTTAGAACATTAAATTTGGAATATGATAGGTCCTTTTAGCAAATTTACCTTAAGGGAAATCAGCTATTGAGGTCGTACTCATGACGCGAGTTTCGAAAAAATATATATATATATATATATCTGTTAACTCTGGTTCTTGTTGTTGCTTTGAAATGCAAACACCATCACTTCAGTAATGAAACTGAAAATAAATAATTACTTAAGCGATATACATATTATATCTGGGAACCGCCCACAATTTGGAAAATCAGCTTAATGGGCCGGCCTTCGTGACGGATAGCTAATGATTCTTGTGAAATGGTTTCAGGAATAAAACGGAAGGTACCTTTGGAGAATCCATAGCAATTTCGGCGTGATATATGAGCCATAGAGTAGTTTGAATGAGTTATGGTCTGGGAGTGTGCTGAGGAAAGGGAAAGTGTTAACCAAAACGAGTCATATATATTGGATAGTTAGAGAGCCGGTGACCAAAGTGGATCCATAGTCTGCTAAAAGCCGGCCTCTAATTCTGTCAGCAAGCTTTACATCACGTGGACAGAATGGCTGTCATCAATATTACCATTTACATTATCCATTTTCTCCTTCCAAGCTCAGTTAAAGTTAGGTTGGAGCTCTGGTGCACTCAGTTTAATCATTTCACATACCTAGTTGTCAAAAACACCATGGTTTCATTATTTTAATTATTATTATATCATATGTTATAAGATCAGCTGATTGGGCATTGTTATGAAGTCTAAAGGCATTTTAATATTTTGAGAACAGTAATTCAGAGCTCAAAATATTTCCCCCAAGGGAAATCAGCTATTGAGGTCGTACTCCTTGTCCTTCGATTCTATCTAGGAGATGACAAATTGGCAATTGTTGTTTGATCGTTACGAAACTCGATATTTAACCGTTTTATGTAAAAACCGGATCGAAAAATTGTTTGGAACAAATCTTATTGCAAATTAAATTTGCTATAAATATTGTTATATACATTTATTCTCTAGCTTGAATATTAACCGAGATATTTGCATTTTTATGAAGTCTGTAGTCGGGTATAGTTCGGATTAGGTCGGACATTTCCGTCATTGCTCGGCTCAGGTGGAAGCTTCTCCTAACCTTACCTGCCGTTTCTAACCTTACCTTACCTTCGTTATTTTGTGAGATTTATGCAAATACGTTCTGTTCATCCGCGCCCCCCCCCTTCTTTAGTTCTTGGACTACTAAAATTTGAATTATTAAAATATAAATTATTCTTACAATTCAGAAGCCGTTTCAGTTGGGAATTTATTTTAATTAACTGAAAGATTTCTCCTTACCGTTTGTATTTAATCCGGGTGGTATTGTGTTACCGGTATGCAGATTTCTCTATTGTAAAACTTCACATGGGAAATCTGCTTAGTTTACGCAGCCCCTGCGCGACGGACTTTGTTTGTTTTTTTCGGCCCAACGTATAATAACGGAGATATTTAGAATTTTCAAAATTCTCTTCTCTAAACCCTCCCACTGCTCCGATTTCTGCCTTTAAGAAACTTGATATTTCTTTTTACAAAATCGATTAAATATCGAGAATGTAAAAAGAAATATCATGTTCGTTCAACAAACATTCAACTGCTAGAGCTTTAACAGACAATATATATATATATATATATATATATATATATATATATGTGTGTGTGTGTGTGTATGTTTGTGTGTGAGAGAGAGAGTGTGAGAGTGTGTGTGTGTGTGTGTGTGTGTGTGTGTGTAAAATTTAGAACGAACTTCATTTTCATCATCTCCTAGGTAGGGTTCACAGACAATTGAGAAAATGTTTCAAAAATCATGTCGGAAGTATGACCTCAATAGCTGATTTCCTGCTAAAAGTATTAATATAGTAATAAATTGTTGATAATAGCTAACCCAAAACTAACTTGATAACAAAGCTTCCTTAATATCTAGTTTTAGTAAACTCTTTTTTAAAAAATAATCAAGCGTAAGGGAAGAATAGAATTGGATTGGCGTGCACTCTCAAAATATGTTTATAATAAATTCAATTTATAAAATTCAATGAAATTTTGTGACGTCAGGTACGCCCAAGGTTTTCAAATTGTATTGATTACTGCTTAAAATATTTGAAGATGATTGAAATGACAGGCCAACTATTGGAGGGATGGCGGAATGCCATTCGATAAAATTACTCTCCAAGCTTTTAGCCTTCAAGAAGCATTTCCTTTGACGCTGTCAATACGTTCTGTCTCCAGGCCTCAAAGAAGAGTGGCATCGGCCGATGATTGAAGGCACTTAATCTCTATAGACTGATTAGCTTGCTGTAAGTGTGAGTAATCATTTAAAGAAATACAGATATTCAAGGTTAGATTGCTACTAATAAATAATTTGTTATTGTTAATTCTAAATCGGAAATCCCTTTGAATATATTTCTTGGGAAAAGAACATTAGCAAAAAGGGTAAGTATAATCCGGGCAAGAGCAAGAGAATGATAAAAACAGAAACGGCTAAAATAAAAGGGATTGGGGAGAAAAAAAGGAACGACTAGTTCATTCGATCTCTTTCACGGCACCAAGGCAATGCTTGAATTTCATCCAATGTTGAACATGTCACTAACGAACATCGTGTTCAGTGTGAGCCACTAGGGTTACTTCATATTTTCTGGTTAGCAAAAATGCTATTTTTTGGTTCCTATTTCTAGACAGTAATGAAAATGAAACAAAGAGACGAAGTTATACAGATTAACGGTAAATTCGTTCGTTGTATGATATTTGCAGATGACATTCCACTCGAGCCAAAATCCGAAGTAGAGAAATTAGAGTATTTTTTATAGAATAGATCAGTTTAAACTATAAATACTTGCACTTAAAAAAGGAATTTTTGGTAGCAGAAATGCAGCAAAGCCAAGGCAATATAAATACTAGAATTGGAAACATTCAGAAAGTGAAGAAGTTTTGTTAATCGCTGAAGACAATGGTAATAGAACTGAAGTCGATACAAGAACAGCTCCAAAGAAAAAGAAATATTTAAACTAATAAACACATAATATTATATTTGCTAAGATATTCATTTGGAATGTACTACTTTATGGGAGCGGAAATTGAACTCTTGACATAAGAGAGTACAATAAATCGTAAGAAATTAGTAGAATATGGGTTAGGCGCAGTATCACCAGAACACGTTGGACTAAAAATTATAACGTCTAAATTCAAAATGAACTAAATGAAAATAAAAGTCTTAACAAAGGTGATATGGAAACACAAACCAACCGCAAAGCTATAGAATAAAAGCACAATAAAAAAATCCGTCACGCAGGGGCTGCGTAAACTAAGCAGATTTCCCACTTGTAGTTTTACAATAGAGAAATTTCACGAGAGCCGAAGAGTTAAGAAAACGGCCGACCTAGCATTTGGCGGGAAATTCACTCATCCGTTATCCGTTGCGATTTCATCAAATTGCAAATATCTCGGTTAATATGCAAGATAGAGAATAAATGTATATAACGATATTTATAGTAAATTTAATTCTCTCTCTCTCTCTGTGTGTGTGTGTGTGTTGGGTGTGTTGAATGTATGTAATACTAGGTCAATGCAAACAGATTTTAAAAATAAATTTAATTTTCTGTATTCACTGTTAATTTAATGACTTCAATAAATTGGAATTAGTTTATCAAATAAATATATTGGTGTGGATCTTGATACAATCTACTAATTCATGATTTAATTTTAAATGTGTGTTCCTGCTAGAAAACTTCCAGATAAATCTTAGGCTGTTACTAAATGGGGAACTCCTTTTATTCTATTTCTGTATAGCTCTCTGAAAGATCGCTTAGAGCCTTTCAAACAATTCTGACAATGTCTATTTCAACAAATTGAAGCTTACAATGCCCTAATGATTATTGACGTAGCATTTATTGATCGCTTGCCAATTCTCTTTATCTCATTCATCAAGCGTTTAAAGTAAGTTCTCTTTTCCACGACATGGCCGATGCGGTTACGTACGTGATCATTTAAAATTCTGGATTAATATACCGGTTGCTCTTCAATGTATAGTATGTATTGGACATTTAGAAGTGTTTGATTTACAGAAACTCGTACTGACGAAGTATGTTATGCACTGCGTACTTAGTTTGATACCAGAAATATGCGAGTATGTTCATAAGGGCATGCCCAGAAGCGCTATCAAATATACATAGTATGTAAGTAAACCTTAATTACCTTACGATAGGTACTTAAGTAAGCTAAACATTTGCGAACGTTCATAAGCATTAACTAACTCGCATAACGGCAGGTTAATTACGACCTTAGTTCATCTTAGAGCAATCATAACACATAGAAAGTAGTATGGTAATTTCTGGTAAAAATCTATTGTTCATTTCGAATAATAGATAAAATAAACATGCTAAGTCCCACCCTGGCTAGGAAAGGGTGATCACCTGTAGATAACCCGTCCCAATTAGCCTGAGTTGCAAAAAGTGGTCGTTAATAAAAAAGAATAATAAAATAAGCAATAAAATGTTCATTTGATCTACACATTATTTAAGCGCTTCGGTTTTGCAGATGTTCATAATCATTAACTGCTGATATCCGACTAGGAAAGAATAGGGGTGATTTAGAGGACTGAACTTGAAAGTTTAAAATATCTCTATTATTATGAGTTGGGTCGAAAATGTAATAGAACCAATCTTGTTAAATTATTCATGCCCTTGTATATTATTGTATATATTTTTTCGTGAATGAAAAATTTAGCAAGCCATTCAGACTTCAGTAATCGCCCACTTCTACTCATCAGATTTTTACTTAGAACTACGACCTAAATTGTACCAAAATCTCTTAATTTTGTAACAAATATTGTATAATAACATCCATTTGTGTATAATACTTATGTATTGGTCCAAATAAAATTTTCTTTTTCTGTAATCGTTGAATGATGGTAACATTATTAAACTGAAATGAGTGAAGAAAGTGAAACATTTTGCAATAGAGTGAAGAAAGTAATCACTTTCTTCACAAGAGTTGAAAGTGAATTGCCTTCTTAATTAGTAATAAGTATAAATTAAAAAATAATTTGAAGTTGGAAATTAAATGCTTTTAAATGTTTCTTAACATCGTAAGAATTTATTTTAACAAAATAAATTGAAATGTGAATGAATTATTGGTGGAAATAATCAATATATTTTAAAATTTAAATATAATAATAATTACCTTCCTTGTTTATAACCTGCACTTGTTTATAACTGCACTACATCACAATCATCACTAGTTGTTTTATAACTAGCTTATAACCTTTCACAACCATGCTTATAACCTACCAACAAAATACCATAATCTTCACAACATCCTAATTTTGTTCATATTCTGGTTAGATCTGCTCATGTATTACACGATTACAGATAAAATTTAATATTACACTCGTGACGAAAGTGGAATTTACAACTCTCGTGAAATTACCACACTCGCTTCGCTCGTGTGGGTAAACGTTTCACTCGAGTTGTAAAATGGTCTACTTTCGTCACTTGTATAATAAATAACTATTCTTCTTACTTAGAACTACAATACATATGGTGAGAAGAGATCAGTATTGAGTTATACCGGCACGTAGGAAATATGCTTAGTTTACGCAGCTCCTGCGTGACGGACATTCGTTTATCCACAAGGCAACTTACGTTGTCGCCTAAATAAATCATTTCTGGGGGCTCTGGTTGGCCATGCGAGCTAAGGCATTGGTCTTAATCTCACATGGTAAACCTAGAGTGGCGAGTTCGATTCCCGCCTGGGAAATGGGAATTTATTTGGTGACAGGCTCATTAAATAAAACCCTTAGTCCCGCCCTGGCTAGAAAAGGGTGGTAACCTGTAGATAACCCGTGCCAATTAGCCTTAGTAGCATAAAGTGGACGTAAACAAATTAAAAAAATAGTTTCTGTGAAAGTTTAACCCTTATTATTCTCATACCTCTTGTATAATCACTTCCACCTATCACAAACGAGCTTCGAGTATAAGTATTTATAATAATTTGTAATAACTTACCTTTTATTTATTTATTTACGCTTATTTATTTCGAGCCGTATTTTTTTTTTTTATTTCCACCCTGAGCTCTCGGTATCTGTGTGAGTTTTAATAAACTCGGTAAACCAAGAGTCATGGATTCGATCCCCATGTGGGTAATAGGAATTGGTTTAGTACTCACTAAATAAAATCAGTATTATTGGAAAATTTTATTTTTATAGTTCGGGCCCCATGTCGACTTTTTCTATTAACCGTTTCTGTTCTCCATGTTGTTTCTTATTTTTATGTCGATTGTTTTCTTGGTTTAATTTTATTTTAAGGTATTTCTTCGTTCTCAGTTCTTGTTGTTGCTTTGAAATACGAACACCATCACTTCAGTAATGAAACTGAAAATAAATAATTACTTAAGCGATATACATATTATATCTGAGAACCACCCACAATTTGGAAAATCAGCTTAATGGGCCGGCCTTCGTGACGGATAGCTAATGATTCTTGTGAAATGGTTTCAGGAATAAAACGGAAGGTACCTTTGGAGAATCCATAGCAATTTCCGGGTGATATATGAGCCATAGAGTAGTTTGAATGAGTTATGGTCTGGGAGTGTGCTGAGGAAAGGGAAAGTGTTAACCAAAACGAGTCATATATATTGGATAGTTAGAGAGCCGGTGACCAAAGTGGATCCATAGTCTGCTAAAAGCCGGCCTCTAATTCTGTCAGCAAGCTTTACATCACGTGGACAGAATGGCTGTCATCAATATTACCATTTACATTATCCATTTTCTCCTTCCAAGCTTAGATAAAGTTAGGTTGGAGCTCTGGTGCACTCAGTTTAATCATTTCACATACCTAGTTGTCAAAAAGTCCGTCACGCAGGGGCTGCGTAAACTAAGCAGATTTCCCACGTGAAGTTTTACAATAGAGAAATTTCACGAGAGCCGAGCCAGTCAAAGAAACGGCCGAACTAGGTTTTGGCGGGAAAGTAACTCTCGTCCGTTAGGCTCCGAGATTAAATTAAAAACAATTCAATCTCAAAAAACAACAAGAACACAAAAAATGGACTTACCGCTAATGATAGCAGCGCTCTGTACACTTACTACACCAACACTAAATAGTACCACAGAATATCCATTATTTGTAAGACTTAATACTGCTGTGAATATGAAGTAAACAAATAAAGGGCAAGTGAAATGGTAAGAACCTTCCTGATAGCAAACAGTCTGAGTTCTAAACAATCAGGTTAGCCAGCTTTTACCGGAAATAAAAGCAATTACGGAAATATATTTGAATATAAGTTATAAATTTTATTCATATAACTATTTATTGTATCCAGTACTGTAATAATAATAGAACGTAACCTACAACGTAATACAGCTGGATTGTAAACAAACAGGTTAGCCAACCTTGTAGTGCAGTATCGATAGATAGACCGGAAAAACAAACAATTAAAGAAATATATCTGAATATAAAATATTAATTTTATTGGAAATTATTTATTATAGTTAGTGGAGTAATTTGAAATGAATCTAAATAATTTCTATCTCAATCACTCAGATTTTTGTAGTCCAAGAAAAAAAAGGGGGGGGGGGTCAACAGAACGTATTTGTTTGTTCCTCGTAAAATAAAGCTTTGTTGAAAACAATATTTTGTATTTAACCTAATAATGAGGTGGTTCATTAGATATCAGCTTATTATTAATATGTCCCTAGTAGGAGTAGGGGTTTACTGAAAGCGGAACTCATTACAAAAAATACAAATATCTCGGTTAATACTCATTATACGGAAAATATGTATAGAACAATATTTATAGTAATGTAATTTGCAATAAGATTGATTTCATACAATTTTTCGATCCGACGAATAGTAACGGAGATATTTCGATTTTTCGAAAATCCTCCCCTCTAAACCCCCCCTCCCACTGGTCCGATTTCAGCCGTTAACGAACTTGATCTTTATTTTTACATAAAACGACTAAATGTCGAGTTTCGTAACGATCAAACAAAAATTGCGACCGCTAGAGCGGTAACAGACAAATATATAGATATATATATATATATATACAGTTTGAACGGACCTCATTTTCGTCATCTACTAAGTAGGATCGATGGACATTTGAAGAAAAATGTCGAAAATTCCGTCATGAGTACAACCTCAATAGCTGATTTCCCTGAAGGGAAATCTGCTAAAACACCTTGGTTTCATTATTTTAATTATTATTATATCATATGTTATAAGATCAGCTGATTGGGCATTGTTATGAAGTCTAAAGGCATTTTAATATTTTGAGAACAGTAATTCAGAGCTCAAAATATTTCCCTCAAGGGAAATCAGCTATTGAGGTCGTACTCCTTGTCCTTCGATTCTATCTAGGAGATGACAAAAATGAGATCCGTTGTCGCAATTGTTGTTTAATCGTTACCAGACTTGATATTTAGTCGTTTTATGTAAAATGAAAGATCAAGTTCGTTAACGGCTGAAATCGGACGAGGGGGAGAGGGGTTTAGGGAGGAGGAATTTCGAAATATCTTTGTTACTATACGTCGGATCAAAATATAGTATAGGAACAATCTTATTGTAAATTAGATTTACTATAAATATTGGTCTATGCATATTTTCCGTATAATGAGTATTAACCGAGATATTTGGATTATATTGTTTTACGCTTTTAGTAAACCCCCACTCCTACTAGTGTCATATTAATAAGCTGTTATATCATAAACCACTTCATTACATGGTTAAATACCAAATATTATTTTCAACAAAGCTTTATAATACGAAATACAAACAAATACGTCTGTTGACCCCCCTCCTTTTGTTCTTGGATTACTAAAATCTGACTGATTGAGATAGAAATTATTCTGATTCATTTCAAATTACTCCACTAGCTGTAGTAAATAGTTTTCAATATAATTAATATGTTATATTCAAATATATTTCATTAATTGTTCATCTTTCCGGCCTAGAATAATTCTATCTATTCAGCGCTGTGAATTGACTGTCCTGGTTGTTTACAAATCAGACGCTTTCCGTTGTAGATATTATTAACTTGTAAATTGACTGAATGATTTCTTATTATCGTTTGTATTTATTCCCTTAACATTCACGGTGGCGTTACCAGTATGTATATTTATCTATTATAAACCTTCCCGTGTGAAATCTGCTTAGTTACGCAGCCCCTGCGTGACGGACTTTTTCCTGTATAAAGGGTTTGGTTTTATTCTTGGCTTGTACACTGGCGTGCCTGATATATTCGATTGCCACCCATAAGCATGTGAACGCTTACTTAATAAAATCAAACACAGTACAATACACAGACTATTTTGAAGCCTATGACAATGCAAAGACACTGAGAAACATAAATGAAATCGCTGTTATGAAGTATCTAAAGAACAGTCAACAATTTCATTTTCTAAAATAATTAGTACTAATTCATAAAAAAATGGGCAATCTTTATTAAGTAAAACAAGTTTTAACATCGGAAAATCATCAATGATCAGCTCCATACCAGAAATACATTGTATACCTCTTTCAAAAGAGTTTGAGATGGAAGACTCAGGAATAGCACAAACCAACTTTATTTAATTTAATGAAGTAAAGATCCTTGCCAAATTTAATGGACGACAGGAAAGAGCCGTGCTAAACTCGGCAGAAAACAGCAAAATGCCTTAAAACGTCAACAGAGAGATACAGATTAAGCAAACTTTGGACACGACGTCATTCAAGCAAGATATGACCAATGTTGTGTGGAGTTTTTTCTCTCCATTGGGTTGAATAGCACCCTTTCTACGGACCTCTTTTGAATTGACCTAGTCAATAAAATTGTTAAACGGGAAATAAAATGACAAATTCTGATTGTATTGTTAAATTATTAAACTGCACTCGTGGTCTTTGGGTATAAGTTGTTTTTTTTGTTAATATTTATTCGTTTATTTGCAACAGCATATATAAATATTACAAGAAAATGATATGAATTATAATAAGAATTGGCTTGATTATTGACTTGAGGTGGGAAGTTGTCCATTGACAATACCCACATTGGAGGGAACATTGGGTTGTATTATATGGAGTTATATTGTGCACTAAACAAGAAGATCTCTTTGCCACTTACGCTTCAGACGTCGCCTTGGGTTTTCTGGAATATGGATAGATGAAAGTGACTCGACTAAAGGATTAGGATGTGTGGGAAGGAGAGAGTGGAATTTCTGATATCGGGATTTGGCGAGGTTATGGACAAAAGGAATGTTGAGATCGTTATGGTTGTTGCTGAGTGTACCCGTATTTCGTCACCGTCAGGTCTCTCTCTTGCCTTGATGGTCCAAGGCCAGCTATACTAGAAATCATAGTATGGAACTTAAATATAATAATGTACATTCTCCACCTGTTCTATCTAGAATCTCTTTCCTAGGTCAGCCTAAGTCCTAGTTGAACCTTGGATTATTCGGGGTTATATCGGAAGATTCTTCCTTGGCGGGCAACAGATAGCGTTGGCTGTCCACGGTAAATCATCTCGTGCAACCCAAGATGAAGCTGCATGTCAGTCGAGCTATATATCTAGATGAGAGCTACAAATGATCGAAAATCAACAAACCCATGAACTAAAAGAAAAATGAAATCTCAAAGGAACAGCTACCAAAGGGTTATCCGAAGACAGTCCTTAATTGAAGACTTCGCCCAAGTCGCCATACAAGCCTGAACAACGGACAAGAATGAAGAGCCAAACTCTTCTGTCTCAGAAAAGGCTCTCAGGAAGCTCCAAGTATGCCTAGTGAACCTTTGCCAAGAATATGATGATAGTATCTATACCTGAAGACCTTAGTAGTAATAAGGACAATGAGCTTGAAAGCATACTTGTACATTTATTTGAGAATCGATTCTTAGAAACTGTATTATATCGTAATAATCTATTTTATCATCTGCACTAGATTTTATACAAAATTATAATTATCCTTCATAAATGTTCATTATTATAACGAATCTATCTAAAAAAAAAAAAGTTTGCCCAGCAGCCCATTTGGTGTTTACCATGTGGCTTTGGCGGGAGGACAAATGAAGCTTTCCTTGTGATGGAGTGGTGACACTCCAAAGCAAATTGGACATGCTATCAAATTATTAGGACCACAAATAAACGCATATTCTAAAGTGTCCAAAATAATTTTTCTTGTTAATCTTAAAAAGTAAATTGATGTTTCTAATGTAAGAAACTGTAAAGTAATGTTTACACTTAATAACGCGAGGGAGGGGTGAACGGCCGATCAATTCTTCACAAAAGTCAGAATCAAAACTAATTTATTATAAGTTGCTAATGGACGAAGACAGCCGACAATGGAGGGATGGGGTTTTTTTCTCCCTTCTCTCTCTCCTTTTATTGGGGTTGAGAACTACACAGGGTGGACTTGGCACAGAGGAAGTTTAGCAGGAGGAGGAGATTCGTACAACTAAGTTGAGACAAACCTCTCTGCGGGCATAAAGGCCTGCTCACTGCCTTTGTCCCTGGACCACTAACTCAAGCTGCTTACTCCTTCACATTCACTACGCAAAATAAACTAATCATTCAATTATAAATGGGAAGTTCTACGATTACTCAAGGCCCCTTTCGGAAGATCTTCTGGTCTCCTTGTAGAGCACATCTCTCGAAAGACTTCTCAATGCAAGAACCAATATAAAGTAACAATAAATGGTCCAAACTTTTGCTTGAAAAGCATTCATCAAATTATTTGAATGGATAAAACTCTAAACTCGGTCAAAACTTCTTCTTATTGTTGATCGCACTATAACTAATGGAATCAAAAAAGGACTCAAGTAAGTATAGATACTCATTCCTCGATTTGCTACTCATTGTTTAGCTCCAAGGATTTAAAGTTTTATGTTTTCGTGTCTATTATCCCAAAGGCTACTTGAGAATCAGATATTCCAACCAAGAGTAGAGATTTAGTTTTAAATAATTTTCATCTGAGTATATCAATATCTCTTATTTTAATAAAAGCTAAAATAACACCATTGAATTAATATTTCTAATTTTCACCTTAAACAAACAGGAATGTTTTATTTAAATTAAATAAATCAAAAGATAAGAGGGTACTTGACTGCATCCCAAAGTACTGGTCTGAGACTGTAGCTTGCAGGCGATATCGTTCTATAACTTTAGTAACTCTTTGGTCAGCCCGTGTAACAAAAGATTTCCTATTGGAAAGGTAATTTAGTAATATTTTAAATGCATTTCTAGGGCAGTTTATTATCTACAGCGATACTATAAACAATCGAATCTTCTGGTAAGAAAATTAACAAGCGGAATATGTATTTCCCAACAGAGTGAAAAGCAAAATCCTCCGTAACCGTATAAGATCCTCCGTAAGATCTGAAGCTGGTCCTATATGAGTGGACTCATATAGTCGAAGACCCTGCCTACTTACTAATGGTTGAAATGGTTTTTAAATTTGCAGCTCAAATAAAAGTGTTTCTTGATTTGCAAAGTTTACATCTGTTGTAAGTTAAGTGACAACATTCTCCTGTTGAAGTAAAATCAAGAACATTATTTCCGAATTCCTTCCAGTATATATGTTCCTTAACCAAAACCTTAGGAGTTTCTTGGATAAAAAATTTGAGTCTAGTATCCCTTCTAGGATAATTTTCCTGTCTTTCTTAGAAGTCCAATGTTACAGTTTTCTATTTGGTTCTTTCTTAATGAGCTGCCACAAGCACACACAAAACATGACCACCAGAAGAAGCCGGTTGGAAGACCGGGGAAATATCGTGGGCCACCACATCATAGACACCGCTGGAGGGGGCTCAGGTTGGCCATGCGAGTTAAACCGTTGACCTTTATCTCACATGGAAAACCTTAGAGTGGCGAGTTCGATTCTCGCCTGGGCAAAGGAAATTATTTAGTGACGAAATTCATTAAATAAAGTCCTAAAATCCCACCCTGGCTAGAAAAGGGTGGTAACCTGTAGATAACCCGTCCCGATTAGCTTAAGTTGCAAAAAGTGGACGTTAATAAATAAAGACACCGCTGGAGATGTGCTGCATAAGACAAATGAAATAGATCCCCAGCGACGGAGTTTAAAACAATGTATATTTGGGGTTTTTAATTGCAACACAGATAAAGTTAGATTAATGAGAAATTCTTCATAGAAATCGGCCCACATTTCGGATCATTCTTATTTTTTATCAGATAGTTTTGATCCCAATGATTAGAGCGGGCACCTTGAAATTCCCCCGTTCCTAAAACTCTGCCCTTCAAAGAAGTCAAAGGTCGGTAAGAATTAATACAATTGTGAAGAACATTTTGAAAAAAATAACATCTAAGCACATGGAATTCTTCAACGAATGGTGTTCAATCCTCACAAGTTCCAAAAACGTGATTCGGAGGAGAAAAAACAAATTATAACCTGATTACACATATCAAAAAAAAAAACAAATGACTTCGTGTTCACAATTAATTTGCTTATTAGAATATTGTTTTATTTTTATCATTACGTAGAATACTTATTTGTGACAAGTAATAAGATGGATTTCCTGTTACAGCTCTATAATTCAAATTTAAATTTGGCGTCAGTTCTGAGATTTAGGAACTCACCGGTCTATAGAACGTTTCACTTCGAGATGGCAGTATGTATTTTCAATGGGGTGCTCTGTCTCCCTCTTGCATATGCCTCGCTAGATAGCTCTGTCCTCCTCCCTCCGTGCGGCGTTGCCGCTATATCTCAAAGTTGTTTAATTTTTACGGGAAAAATTGTGTAACGTTCAGAATTTATCGCTCCATCTGCCTATGCTAAAAATTTATCAAGAAAATAAAATCTGTTTTTGCAATTAATTGTTTTTTGTCCATTTTTTACATAAAATTTTTAATGGAAATTCTTGTTTCTCTCGTCACTGTGATCTTATTTTTTAAGATATTAGTTTGAAATTCGACATGAAGTTAGTATATATTATCTTTATTCGTAGCAATGAACGACATTTCTTTCCATGTTTTTGCCATAATAAAAATAAAAATTGAGAAATCCTATTTTTAAAAAGTAGCCTGCGGGGAATTTCCGTTCTATAATTGTTTATTAAGTTTTGTTATACTCCTTTTAAAGAGGACAATTCAAATTTAATTTTGAGCCTCCTCCGAACATTATGAGACGCTGACAACTGATGCAATTAATGTTTATATGTTGTGGGAGCGTCGCGGCACGGCGGCAGGAGGAGAGCTGGACCCCCCCCCCCCGGCTCTCTCCCGCCCGCTCTCCCGTTCTTTCTTATAACTGTCTATTCTACCATGATTATTAAAAAGCCTCAACTCAGAAATTGTAAATTTTACTGGGAAGCACTTTTTTTGTTAATCTTTTTAATGTGATTTGAAATTAATAACTTAAATATATCTTTCAAAATGTAATTTTCGACAAAAATTGGAGTTAAGGCCTTTTATAAACTGAGAGCAATAGAGGACTGTGAACTTGAGCTGTGAGGACTTGTTCATGGCTACATAGTGCTTCACTTGAGCCCACACAAGTTCTATTGGATTTAACTCGCAATGGTAAGGTGGCAACCGTAGAACTTGACAGTTACTTCTTTCGGCCATAGTGTCTACTCTGTACGTAATGTACTTGGTTTTGTGAAAGTTCACTAATTCCAGCAAGTCCCTCTTTAAGCTGTCCGCTTCAAATGATATATATTTCGATTCCAGTCATTCCTGAAGCTCTTTCTTAGTGTTTTTGGATGATGGGATTTGTTCTTGGCGCCGAGAATGGTACGAAGCGTTGTCCATAACAATTACGGTCCCTTCAGGAACATTTGGGAGTAGCTGTTCTTGAAACCACTTTTCAAAACATTCACCATCCATTTCCTCGTGGGCATCTGCTGTATTTTTTGTAAACTCTGCTCCGCAGACGAACCCTTGCTCGCCTCCAGCATTAACCAGCGCAAATCTCGGTCCTCGTGCTGTGGGTTGCTTCAGACCAGCAGATAGACCTGCGAGAAATGCGTCTCGAGCCGACGAAATAGTTTTGTCCCTCCATGTACTCGTAATAGTGTGCCCAACGTTGACCCACGTCTCGTCAAGGTATACAACATACAGTCCATCTGCTCTTGCTTTCCGGATACTTCGTAAATATTTATGCCTCCACGAAATCAACTCATCTTTCTCAGTTAGTAACGCGTTGTTCTTTCTTTTTTCGAAGGCAAAACCAATATCGACGAGTGTCCTATACAGTGTTGTTCGAGAAAATTTAGGCAAATCTTCATCCGATTTCATGTTGGTTAATAATAAATTCAAAGTCGGGGGAATGTTCTGGAAATAAAAGCTGTGAACCTTCTGGTGGATAGCCGATAATACAAAAGAATCATACTTGACTAATCGAGAATCCTTTCTTTGAACTTTTAGACATTTTCTTTTCTTTGTGGGAGTTGTGAATGGGCCTTGGCTGCTTCTTTTAATTATCCTATAAACAGTTCGCTTTGAAACTCCCGTGGCATTACATGTTTCGTTCACAGCTTTGTTCACAGTGTAATTCCGTCTGAAGTAGTTATATACGTTGAAAACTATACCTTGCTCTTTGCTGCAAAGTTGTTCCCCCTGTTTTCGTCGCTTTTGAACTGCTGATGAAGTTCCAGGTTCAGCCATCTTCAACGAAAATCGGATGCACAACTAAATGTCCTAACCCTTATACGAAATCCTATCGGATTGTTATCACAAATAGATGACCAAAAAAATTGAAAGGACTACTTGTAAAACTTCACTGAACTGGATGTGTACGTGGCAAATGCATAAACTGTAATGATCATATTTGCTGTAAGGAAGCTTGCTTATTGACTCCGAGAGGGTCAAATGTTGTCCCAAACAGGTAGGGGGAATAACCCCGTGGGTAATACTCCATCACTGGCCAACGCATCAACCCTTGATCAGCAGGTATAACTAAAGGACCATTGTATTGTAAAACAAGAATGTCATGTTAAGGAAAGAGAGAATTATTAGAAATATGTTTCCATACTTACATTAGGTGTTATTTAAAAAAATGTAAACGTTTGGAGAACAATGTATTCTAAACATTATTTTGCCATCCTCCTTACAACTTTGAAAGAAAATAACATTTCACAGAAGCACAAAAAATTTTGAAAATAATAAAATACCAAACCATAGAGTAACTTGTCGTTTTTATTATTAAACTGAAATTTGTATGCAGGCTTGGGTAGCTGAACGGCAGAGCAGGCGGGAGAGAGCCAGGGGGTCCAGCTCTCCTCTTGCCGCGACGCTCGCACAACATATAAACATTAATTGCATCAGTTGTAATCGACCCATAATGTTCGGAGGAGGCTCAAAAATAAATTTGAACTGTCCTTTTTAAAAGGATTATGACAAAACATAATAAACTATTATAGAACGAAAATCCCCCGCAGGCTACTTTTTTAAAATTGGATTTCACAATTTTTATTTTTATTATGGAAAAAACATGATAAGGAATGACATTTTAAAAAAAATTGTTCCTTGTAACGAATATAGATAACATAAAATAACTTCGTATAGAATTTCAAACAAATATCTTAAAAAATATGATCGCAGTGACGAGAGAAACAAGAATTTCCATTAAATTTTTTAGGTAAAAAATTGGCACAATACAATTTATTTCGATTGTGTATCTTGTTTTGTTGATTTATTCTTAGTATAGGCCGATAGAAGATTAAATTCTGCACATTTCAGAATTTTTCCCGAGTTTTTCAGAAATTTGGCGGATTTGAGTGAGATTTGGCAACAGCGCACGAGATCTACTGCCATCTCGAAGTGAAACGCGCTATAGCAGCCGCCAAGCTCAACCCCTTATTCTATGACGAACGTTGATCGCGAGTGATCCGCTTATCGCTGTTATCTCAGTGTATCATATGCTCCGGCATTTAGTTTTCAGACCCCCTCCGACGTCACAAGCTGCAGTTTTTCAGGTATAATCCATCCCAATCGTCTCTGCTTACTTCTACTTCTCATTCAGGCGGCGAATTAAAGAGAAACTCCTTATTTATAGTATATTTTCCTGTCTCTCACTCTTCAGTGCCATTTCTCTCGGGGTAAATTATTCAAAGTTAAGAAGAATTTATTATATTTTTATTTATATTCGTATCTATACTCTGTCTCGGGTTCAACACAGTCTATCATTTTTCTATTATTTATTATTTCATTTACTACCACTTTGACTTCTTTTAGAAGTCCCCTTGAGGCAAATCAGTTAGTGAGGTTGTACTCATGACGTGATATTCAAAAAATATTTTCAAATGTCCATCGATCCTTACTAGGAGATGACGATAATGAGATCAGTTCAAAATTGCATGTATACATGCATATATATATATATATATATATATATATATATATATATATATATATATATATATATATATATATATCATATATATCATATATGCCAGTTACCGCTCTAACGGTCGCAATTATTCTTTTATCGTTACCAAACTCGATGTATAAGCGTTTCTTGTAAAACTAAAGATCAAGTTCGTTGCCAGGACCATGTGAAGGGGGCGGGGGGTTAGAGGGGAGACTTCTACTCATGTCCTAATAACAATAAGCTGTTATAACATGAACCTTTTTATTCTAAGCCTAAATACCAAATATTGTTTCTATTGAACCTTTAATATGCGAGATACATGCAAATTCGTTGTGCTATGGGATCATCAATTAAGGTTTAACACTCTTGCCTAAAAAATCTTTATCTGATCTATGCCATACTCGATAATAAACCGTTTTAGTTTTCACTAAAGATCACATTTGTGATCGACAGAAATCGAACCATTAATAGGGTGGGTAGGAGGGGAGTTCGAATATTCAAAATATCTCCATTCTGAGGACCCGGTTCGTAAAACGTTATTGAAGCAGTCAAACTTGTCAAACTGTTGAAGCTCTACAGTTTTTGTTCTGTGAATTTTTCTGTAACTCAAATCCTAATTGAGTTATTCGTATCTTTTTATTTTCAACCTTCAGTAACAAGTGTGCAATACCAGCACCTGGGAAAACTGCTTAGTTTGCGCAGCTCCTAGAAGAGGTCTTTGTTAGCAGATTTCCCTGAAGGGAAATCAGCTATTGAGGTTGTACTCATGACGGAATTTTCGAAATTCTTCTTCAAATGTCCATCGATCCTACCTAGTAGATGAGAAAAATGAGGTCCCTTCAAAACTGTATATATAGATTTGTCTGTTCCCGCTCTAGCGGTCGCAATTTATGTTTGATCATTACCAAACTAGATATTTAGTAGTTTTATATAAAAAGAAAGATCAAGTACGTTAACGGTTGAAATCGGACCAGTGGGAGGGGGGGGGTTAGAGGGGAGGATTTTTGAAAACTCGAAATATCTCCGTTACTATACGTCGGATCGAAAACTTGTAAAGAATCAATCTTATTGCAAATTAGATTTACTATAAATATTGTTATATACATTTATTCTCTATCTTGAATATTAACCGAGATATTTGCATTTTTATTCTGGGCGGCTAACGGACGAATGACTTTCCCCCCAAAAGCTAGTTCGGCCGTTTCCTTAACTGCTCGGCTCTCGGGAAATTTCTCTATTGTAAAACATCACGTGGGAAATCTGCTTAGTTTACGCAGCTCCTGCGTGACGGACTTTTTTTAACTGTAACCCACATCCTCCACCTGGAGAAGGACACTTGACTACACTTTATGTCATTATCACTGTAAGCGATGAAGCCTCACTCTATACAAGACAGTTCTGATTTCAAATAGATTAATTATTCTTATGTCTAGTCTAGTTGCTATATTTTGCGTCCACTCTGTATTTAGATCACCATTTTCTTCTTTCCTTGAACTATCTGAAGATGGAAGACTTCAGTCTCGCAGACCCTTAGAGCGTAATAACATATTCTGAAGAAGACTAACTTTTAGCATATTTACCTTAATCATTCAGCAGAAATCAGCTATATAAAGAACTATAGCTAAATAACATCATTATTCAGTCAACAATGATTTCATCGCCGGGTACTTTAGTATTAATTAATATAAGTCATATCCCAAAATGGTATGAAATAAAATTATAGTTCACAATAGTCTTGTTGTAAGAGTAAGGATTGATAGTGGTAAAGCGTTGACTAAGTTGAGTTCTTGGAAGAGTCACCTTTTAAGCCGTTAAAGGATTCCGTTGTACTTTATGTTTCCATTAAATCCCCCACTCAAGAGTTATAGCCAGGCTGGGGGGTCCTTGAGAACTTCCAACACCAAGATTCCACTCCTAAAATGTGGCAAGAATGGAACTTAATAATGAGCTTTGCTTCTTCTCAGATAACTCGCCATCGATTCATAAAGTCCTACTACTTCAAAAGTATGTGCCATTTTAGCAAACTTCCCATAGGGGAAATCAGGAGGTTGTTCTCATGATGAAATTTTCAAAAGATTTCTTCAATTTTCAACTACCTAGGAGACGACGAAAATGAGGTCCATTCAAAATTGTGTATATATATATATATATATATATATATATATATATATATATATATATATATATATATATATCTGTGTGTGTGTGTGTGTTAATGCTCTACGGTCCATTTTTGTTTGATCAATACCAGACTCGACATTTAAACGTTTTATGGAAAAAATTGGACAAGTGGGAGAGGGGTTTAGAGGGGGGGAATTTCGAATATCTCCGTTATTATGCGTCGGATCTAAATTTCGTACAAAATCAATCTCATTACATATGTAATGTTCTAAAAATGTTGTTATGTACGTTTTTTTTATTATCTTGATTATTAACCAAGATATTTGCATTTTTTTAGTTTTCAGCCTACAGTAAACTCCCTTCTACTCATGTCATATTAACGCTAAACTGTTATATTATGAAACACATTATTTGAAGCTTAAATATAAAATATTGATTTCATTGAGCTTTTACATTTTGAGATAAATGCAAATACCGGACGCACGTGGGAAATCTAGCTTAGTTAACGCTACCCCTGCGACACGGACTTAATTTTGGTTAGAATATACGAATAGTACAAAATTAAACAAGAAATTATTAAAATATACATAAATAGATTCTTAATTTCATCTACAAGTAAAAAACTTGTAATTGTTGAATCATATTTACTATGATTCTAATTTTAATGAAGTAGGAATAGTCACAATATGGATGATTACTTGTTTTAATACATTAATAAACTGGACGGGGGGGGGGATATGAATTTCATCGTTTTAGTTTATTTAATGAAAACACCTTAATCTTGACTGCTCTTCTTATTTTTTTAAATAAATATTATTAGATTTGAATATTACAAATAGTGAGCGAGTATCAGTAAATAATGCAATTAATAGGGAAATATTGATAGATCTGTTTGCATGTCTATAAAGCGACAGTAGTTGTCAATTTAAAATATTATTGTTAGTCATAATCAGGTTTGGGTCACATCTATGTTTTATCACAATAATTTCTCAATATATCAATTGAAAACTAAAACTATTTCTCTTTTATTCCGTAATTATTAATAACTTTAAGGGGCTTTGAGTGAGTTAAATAGTTGGCCTTAACCTCACTTAGTAAACGTAGAAAGGTGAATTCGATTCTCACCTGGGCAAATAAGAATTTATTTAGTAACGAACACGTTAAATAAAATCCTTAGTCCCGTCCAGGCTAGAAAAGGGTGGCAACCTGATTAGTCGTTGTAGCAAAAAGTGGACATCAATAAATTTTGTAATAAGTTTAAACCACTCATAGTTAACTGAAATTAACCACAACATATACAGCAACTACCGAGCGCTTAATAAGCGTGTAAACACTAGTTCTAGAAAGTCGTAAGTCAAAAAAAAAAATAAGGACAGTCCAATTACTGGGAGCCTTTTTACTGTCATCAAAAAGACTTTCGAAAACTCAATTAAAATTCAAAATTATATTCCTGCGATTTCTATAATTTATAACGTTGAAAAAGGGTCACAACAGAATACAGTGGTTTCCTGTTGTCTTCTACAACTGACTATTTAATAAAAAAGACTTCAGACGGAGAGAACAGTTTTTCACTTGAGGTCAGTACTGATCCTAATGGTCCATATGATGTCTAGAAAATGAATGTTTTGATTGAAACAACTACTGTTAGAGAAAAACTAGTAGAAAAGCATACCAAACATGGGATTATATAAATTAACCGTGTGATATTTAATTTAACTCATTAGACAACATAAAAAAAAAGAGATTACTTTTTTTTTTTTGAGAATGAATAGATTGAATATGTACTGAGTGAATCAATTTAAAAAAAAATCGATTTAGTATTGCAATACTCTTTCACTTATAAAACACACATTTTACAGAAGTGAACGTTACAATTAACTTTTTCTCGCATGAATAATTTGATTAGCGAATAAAAGCGAGTTAGCGTAAAATGGTATATATCACAAGGCCAATGTATTGTTTCATTCTACCGACCGTTGTTAAAATAAAACTGTTCGTAATAGATCACTTTCAAAGGGTTTTACCAAAATTAATTAAATAAAATAACGAAGGAACAGAAGAACATAATGAAAGACCAAATGAAAAGAAATAAATGAAAGGGCAAAAGGAAAACAAATCAAATTTATTACGAAACAATAATATGGCCGGTGAAATTAAAAGAACGTTTAGCTCCAATATATTTCAATTTAACCTCTGCTTTGAAGATATAATAACCACAAACGTATCACTACTTGAAAAAGAATAAAAAAATTATTTTAGATGAAAATTCAAACAGATATTAAGAGTGTAATTTGTTACTGGGTAGAGTTTTTATTCGTTTATTATTACCAGACCTGGACAACATAATATCAACTAAATTTGATTCGGAGAAAAATTTAATATCAATTTAAATAAAAATTAAGTATTAAGCTACAGTAAAATATCTGTTCTGCTTATTTTCATGACAATAGAATCCTTGGCAGGAACCATTCTTCTCGGTCCTTTACACGCCAATTCCAAAAGTTCATCTCCAAATGAAGCTACCTTTTCTTCAAGCCGAAATTATTTCATGATCGTTTCTATAGTAACATAAAACCCTGTACCGTACAGCCTACTGCGTCAAATGATTTCTAGTCGCAACCTCCGTACTCTTCGTTCCCCTCCATCATACTCACGTATAGTCTTTTTCTATCAAATGAACGAAGGAAAACCCATTTTTGACATCAAGGTTTCATAATATCGTAATCGTTTGTCTGTTTGTCCTTATTATGAAGATTAATAAAAAGTCCGTCACGCAGGGGCTGCGTAAACTAAGCAGATTTCCCACGTGAAGTTTTACAATAGAGAAATCTTCCTAATAACAGCTGTAGTAGTAAGTAACCTCTAAACCTATTCACGAGGGACTAATAGTTACAGAAACGGCCACCAGAGCTCTCGGCGGAAAGGCCGAACATAGCCACACGCAGAACACAAATACAAATATCTCGATTAATATTCAAGATACAGAATAAATGTATAGAACAATATTTATAGTAAATTGAATTTGCAATAAGATTCATTCTATAAAATTTTTCGATCCGACGCATAGTATCGGAGATATTTCGACTTTTCGAAAATCCTCCTTTCTAAACCCCCCCCTCCAACTGGTCCGATTTCAGCCATTAACGAACTTGATCTTTCTTTTTACATAAAACTATTAAATTCCGAGTTTGGTAACGATCAAACAAAAATTGCGACAGCTAGAGCGGTAACAGACAAATATATAGATATATATATACAGTTTTGAACGGACTTCATTTTCGCCATCTACTAGGTAGGATCGATGGACATTTGAAGAAAAATGTCGAAAATTCCGTCATGAGTACAACCTCAATAGCTGATTTCCCTTAAGGGAAATCTGCTAAAATGTAAAGTTTAATTTTTATTCGTATTAGCATCTTTCTCTTAAGAGGAATCAGCTATTGAGGTTTTACTTTCGACGCGATTTTCAAAAAACTCCCTGAAATGTCCATCGATCCTACCCGGAGATGACGAAAATGAATATATGTCTCTAGCGATTTTATTTTTTGTTTATCGTTACGAAACTCGATATTTAATCTTTTCATGTAAAAAGTAAGGCTCGTTAATGACAAAAAATCAGTGACCAATGAGAGGGGTGGGTTTAGAGGGGAGAATTTCGAAAATTTGAAATATTTGCGTTACTATAAGTCGGATCAAAACATTTCGCATAAGCAATCTTATTACAAATTAAAATACCAATAAATGTTGTTATGTACACATATTTTCTCTACCATGAATATTAACGGAAATACTTTGATTTGTAAGTTTTCAGCCGTCAGTTAAGTGTCTGTATTATATAAATCATAATAACAATAAGCTGTTATATCATGAACCTTTTCGTTCGATACCAAATATTCTTTTCAAGAGACCTTTATTATTCGAGATACATGCGTTGTCTCCAATTAAGTTTTACGTTCTTGTCTTGGCTATTCGATCTATACCAAACTCGGAATTAAACCGTTTCAGTCATCACTAAAAATTATATTTGTTAATGGTTGAAATCGGACCTGGAATAGTGTGGACATAAAAAGGGTATTGGAAAATTCCAAATATCTCTGTTATAAATGTGTTTGGTCGTAAAATGTTAGAGAACTAAACTTGATAAATTGTTAATATTCTACAACCGTTGTTCTGTGAACTTTTAGTAACTCAAGATTTAATTGAGTTATTCCTACTTTCTTGATTTCAGCCTTCATTAACCTCTCCCCCTCCATATTACACAAAGGTTTTTTACTTTAACAAATGCACCTAAAATTATAAAAATCTGGATGTAAAGTTAGCAGCATTGTTGATTTGATATAGAATAAATAACCCCAAGGTGCAAATCACTACCTCCAGAAGTGTAAAAAGTCCGTCACGTAGGGGCTGCGTAAACTAAGCAGATTTCCCACGTGAAGTTTTTACAACAGAGAAATTTCACGAGAACCAAGAATTCAAGGAAACGGCCGAACTAGCTTTTGGCGGGAATGTCACTCTCGTCCGTTAGCCGCCCAGATTTAATATATCTGGGTTAATATTCAAGATAGAGAATAAATGTATATAACAATATTTATAGTAAATTTAATTTACAATAAGATTGATTCTGTACATTTTTTCGATCCGACGTATAGTAACGGAGATATTTCGAATTTTCGAAAATCCTCCCCTCTAAACCCCCCCCCTCCTACTGGTCCGATTTCAGCCGTTAACGTACTTGATCTTTCTTTTTACATAAAACGACTTAATATCGAGTTTGGTAACAATCAAACAAAAATTGCAACCGCAGTAACAGACAAATATATATATATATATATATATATATATATATATATATATATATATATATATATATATATATATATATATATATATACACACACACACACACACACAGTTTTGAACGGACCTCATTTTCGTCATCTACTAGGTAGGATCGATGGACATTTGAAGAATAATTTCGAAAATTCCGTCATGAGTACGACCTCAATAGCTGATTTCCCTTAACGGAAATCTGCTAAAATGAGTGCACAAGTTTGATTCTCACCACGGGAGACTCTTAGTTCAACAGTACACTACCGGAGCAAAATAGCCAGCGATAATGGAATCGTGAGAATATCCCATTATGCGGGAGACAACTCATTCCAGGTCTTATGTAACGGGGGTAGATCACTTCATAAATGACAACATTATCCAAATCACTAGAAGGTTACTCAAGATTTATAATATCAACCAGAATGCGTAAGTATAAATACACAGAACATGCCTCTGAGTGAACATAAAACAATATAGGATTATTACAGTTTATATATTGAAATTTGAGTCTATTTTTCATCTGTCTATTTAAGTCCATAAAATCCTTAGTGCCACCCTAAAAAAACGAGTGGTAACCTACAGATAACCCGTCCCAATTACCCATAGTAGCATAAAGTGGACGTAAATAAATAATAAACATATTTAGCTTCAATTTCATTGTTAAGAAAGAAAATTCCTTTAATGATTTCATAAATCAAACAATTACCTTTGTTTCAGGGTGATGGCGTTCGTGCAGAAGTGCATTGCTCGACTACACGAGCCTGAGAAGTTGGAACAGCTGCTCAAAGAGTTGGGGAAGAAGCATTACAGCTATAAGGCTAAAGCGAAATATGTCGACGTAAGTAACGAGACCATTCATATTATTAATATTTATATTCATTTATAGATAGATCATAGGGATAAGATAAGGGATGAGTTGCTCAAGAGTGGAATTTTAATTGCTGTTTTTCATTATTTTTCTTCAAATATTTTAACTCAATTTCTTTTACTTTTCCCTAATGAAAGCATGCGTTACATTACCTACTGACTTCACTTGAGCATCTGCTAAACCGGACTGAATGATAAAAATTGGCTATTTCGTTTTAATTATTTCTGACGTTCATATTTTAAAAGAAGCAGATAGTTCATAAATAACGTTAAATTTAATTTCCAAAATGTTGTTTATTAACTTAAACATTGTGGTACTGCGGATAACGGGAACAGAATATCTACTGTTTACCACTATTTAGGATGTTCGTAGGATTTTATTAAGTATGAATTCACTAAATCAACATAAATCACCTAAATTATAATGATATCATTATTATAACTGATTATTATTAAATAACTAATACCAAGCTAGAATCAAAATGACGACTCTAGATTAAACAAATATACTAAAATTAGCACTTTAGATCTCATGGCTAAACGGTTTCTCATTAAATTTCCAAATTCTTAAAATAAATTTAGTTAACTTCTTGCTCTCAACTCCATTTTTATTTCGTCAAACTGTCTTCCTCTCACTTTTAAATTCCCATTTCATTCCACCTACTCATGATACTAAGGTTAAAGCTGTCGGTAAATGCCGCCATCACCGAATGATCACCTAATAGGCAAACGCTTTCAAACACAGAGCCTCTTGTATGTTGAGTATAAGCAAGTGGTCTTCACAGGCAAATTTGAAGTAATATATTATTGTATAAACTGGCACGTATAACCCATTAAACAATTGGGTGAGTTAAGGTATAGGTCTTAATGTTGATTCGGAAACATTGATTCCAGGGTTGTATTCCCACTTTGGTGAAGAGGATCTATTTAGTGACAGATTCCCTAAATAGAATGCCAAGTCCCACCCAGGTAAGAAAAGGGTTGTAATCCAAGAATAACCCGATAGCTATTAGTGCTGACTAATATATATATATATATATATATATATATGCGTAGTACATAAGCTAAATGAAGTGGCAAAAGAGCCCAAGAAGACCTGGTGGCTAGAGGGCATGTAAATGGGAACTTGGCCTAAATTCAATATTTTTACATCTAAGAAGCTCACATTTTCATCATAAATGCTGAGGTCTTTCCAAAGGATTAAGATATGTTAATTGAGTACTTTAATCTAGCAGCTAAAGAGAATTTAATGTGTAAAGGTATAAAATTAAGTTATTTATGCATCATCACGATCTAAAGATTAGGCCTTGTAGATTCCAAAACTTAATTTTGCCGGAAGTTATTTCGTTCATTTTGCTCCAACCCATGAGGTTAATCTTATTTATCAAATACATTTGTGATGGGGAGGGGGGAGAGAGAACGATGCCGTAGAAGCGTCTTTCTCATTTTTATGTGTTCAATTTAAATTCGCCTGTGTTGTGGAACTCATTTAAATTAAATAAATAAAAATAATTTAAAGTAAGTTACGTTCCACGTTTGATTCTTCTGAATCCATAACATGTTTGAGCATATACTAGTACAATATGTGAGATTGTAAAATAGATATTCACTGTCTATACATATACATAGCCTTAGTTGGGACTAAGGCCCCACCCTAACCAGAAAATGGTGTTAACCTGTAGATAACCCGTTCCAATTAGCCTTATTAGTTCAAGGTGGACGTCAAAAAATAACAATGACAAAATATTCTCTGAATGTTGTAACTTCAATCCACACCTTCTTTGGTTGGTCGAAAGTCGTATAAGCACTTTTTTTTCTATTCTTTTTCGGCTTGTCCCATTCATTCAATATAGAGCTTTTCTTCAGATATAAGGGCTCTATGAATGATTTACGGTAGACTGGATAAGGTAATCCTTTAAGAAGATAAATATAATATGAGAAGGAGCACAAGCAAGGATCTGAAAAGACGAATAAATTGAACGAGAGGGGAGTTTTATTATTATTCCTTCCAGAGAACCAACAACTAAAGACGTTCACGAGTCTAAGAGTTTATTCGATTCAACGCACTACAAATATTTATAATGTAACTGACTTCTGAAAACGACGAAATACAGACCTACAATTCTCCTTTGACAAGTTACTTTGGAACGAACTCCACTTTGTTTCGAACTAAAAAAGTATATGTATATATTAACATCTTCAAGAAGTTTATCAACATTACTGGTTAAAGGGAATATATATATATATATATATATATATATATATATATACATACGCATATATTAATTGCAAGAATCATAGTTTTCTTCTCCATGCGATTCAGTAGCCGGTTTTGCCAAGTGTTGTCTCTATCTTGCGGAGGGCATAACCGCTTTGTTTGGCAATGGTCGTAATGCACTTGGTAAAATCAGACTCGGGGGCTTAATCCCTTAGTAGGCAACAGGAATTTACTGAGTGACGAACTCGCTAAAAACAATCCTTAGACTCACCCTGGATAGAAAAGGGTGGTAACCTGTAGATAACCCGAGCCAATCAGTCATCGTAGCATAAACTGGGTGTTAATAAATTTGCACCCAAATTTGAAATTTGAGTTCAGCCCGGTAGCATCTCTATAGGCACGCCCTAAGCACTGACGCTCTGGGATGGGAATTTAATCCCCGAAAGCGTTAAGCGTTTTTAAAAAATAAATTTTGAGGAGCCACAAAAAAGTGTTTCTGATTAAACTGGTTAATAAATAAACTTTTTTTCCACTGGTGAGCAGTAGAACTTCTTTGATTTTATCATTATATTGCCAGCTGTACTTGTTAGTAAGGCGTAATCCTCATCTCAAAAGCAGCTTGAGGGTAGAGAACCTATCCTTCCCCAAAGTAGAAAACTTACAAATACCTCGGATCAACAGGAACCTCAAGGATCGGGGATCGGTTTACTGAAATCGACCAAAGCATAGCTACTGCCAACCGCGCTTTCTTCTCGGTTTCTCGGGTCTTGAGATCTTACGAGCCATGAAACAAAGGGTCTATAACTCGATTACAAAAGCTTTATACATGTATGGGCGTGATTCATGGGCGGTGACGAGTACTCTGAAAAAGCAAGGTGGAAACGTTTGAGCGAAAGGTTCTTAGTGGGATGGTGACTTAAGAATTTGAAGAAGAAAGAGAGGTGCAATGTATGGGATATGTGGCAAGAGGTAACCCAACAGGCTCCCTAAACAAGACAATGAATGCTACAGTGGTGGGTACCCGTCCACTAGGGAGACCGAAGATGAGATAGGTTGACAGAGGGAGGTAGGGCGCTACGGAGTTCCACCTAGTGTACTGGAAAGCCATCCCCAATGATAGACAGAGGTGGGGAAGGCTTGAAATGGTGGCTAAAGATGTCCAAGATCAGAAAAGAAAAAAATCAGAATACTTAATCTCTTATAGATATAAAAACACAACGATGTCTCCATAGCAAGTCCCATCACTTTATAAAAATATTTAATCCTTCTGAACCAGAATGATTATATTTGAATTCATACCAACCGCCGACCATTTAAGTGCCTTAAGTCGTTTATCATTATCACCGATTGCATCTCACTTCTTTCAGGTCATCCCAAGGTAAAAATTAAGGCCCCACATTCTAATCTAGCCCTACATATATACGTGGAATGTTGCAAAAACAATTCTGGATAAATGCAGTCAATTAAATTTCCAATTTAAAAATATGGGAAACTCCTCTTGTTGAAAATGCATTTATTCTGAGGGAAAATACATTAATCATAAATAACCAGGAGTGTTTAAATAGACAATCTGATGTTGGCACCCATAACTTCCTTAAACACCAATCAAATTAAATTCTAAAAATGTTACTCGGTTTAAATATATTTATTTTGTAAGTGATAGATGATATCTCTGTTAAAATTCATCGGGTCTAAAATGTCATATGACATAATTTTCACATATATTTGTTACAAAACGAGGTCCTTAAGAATCTTCTGAATATGTAATAGAAACAGAAATATACAATTCTTTTTTATTTTTGCCCACTCCCTGTTAGAAGCTTCTGATCGCAAGGTGTGTATTACATAAATCCTAAATATGAAATTCTAACATATTTCACTTTCGAGGCTACTAGTAGTCGTTTTAGCAGATTTCCCTAAAGGGAAATCTCCTAATGAGGTCGTATTCATGACGCAATTTTCGAAATATTTCTTCAAATCTCCATCTTTGACGAAAATGAGGTCCGTTCAAAATGATATATATATATATATATATATATATATATATATATATATATATATATATATAAAGAGAGAGAGAGAGAGAGAGAGAGAGAGAGAGAGAGATTTGTCTGTTAACGCTCTAGCCATCGCAATTTTTGTTTGATCGTTATTAAACTCGGTATTTAATCGTTTTATGTAACAACAAAAATAAAGTTCTTTTATGCCTGATATCGGACTAGTAGAGGGGGGGGGGAGGGTTTAGATGAGGGATCATTGAAAATTCGAAATATCTCCGTTAATATGCGTTGGATCGAAAAATTGTGTAAAATCAATCTTATTTCAAATTAAATTTAATATAAATATTGTTCTATACATTTATTCTCTATCTTGAATATTAACCAAGGTATTTGCATTTGTATTGTGTGTGTTGTCGGCAAAAGTCGGCTATGTTCCGGACTTTCCGCCGAGAGCTAGTGCGGCCGTTTTTTGAACTGTCCGTCCCTCGTGAATAGGTTTAGAGATTACCGTTATTACTACTACTGTTATTAGTAGGCAGATTTCTCTTTTGTAAAACTTCAGGTGGGAAATCTGCTTAGTTTACGCAGACCCACCTGCGTGACGGACTTTTTATTTATACGGTACACAATACAACGTACAATACATAGAACGCCAGACCGGATCTAGTCAAAATGGGTACAGAGCGGGTAAAAACATACGAGTCCTTTGAAATCGACATTTTTCGCGATTCCAATACTTATTTTACTTTGAACAAGGAAGTAAAATTAGTTCTCATATGAGATAATATTTATTTCTATCCTCGAGCCGGCCTACGGAATATATTTTGCTGTTAAAGCAAGTACTTTAAACTATTCGCCAAGTGATTAAAGCCATTATCTAAGTCATTAATGTGTTGCTAAGTGATTGTGTAGTAAGGTAAGGACCCTCAGCCGAAGGGGTGGTTCCGTATGCCCACAGATTCCTCAATATCTTGACTCTCTCAATACATTGGACAATATTATCAAGGAATTTGAACCATACGATAGCTCATATCTATATATATATATATAGATATATATATAAAATTGTAACCTCTGTGTGTACATTGATTTTTTTCGCGAAATTTCACGATAACTTTTCGTTTCACATGTCATAGACACCATAACTGCATTTTGTTTCTTTCGTGTATGTTTGTTTGTTTGTTAGTTTGTTTATTACCTTTTCACGCATAAACGGCTGAACCGAATTTTATGAAACTTGGTATGAATATTACTACTAACCCAACTTAGACTTTAAGCTATATTAATATCCTCTGAAACGAACAGGAGTGGGGGTTATAAGGGAAGCCTGAAATTAAAAATAGCGATATTTCGTGTCCTATTGGTTTTTCGGCAAATATGAATATAACAAAAGTTGTTTATTTTGTTATTTAGAGTAACTTTTGTTATATACACTTTTTTCGTATACTGAATTATAAACGAGATATACGCAATAACCTATAACGAATGTGAACAATTTTATTTGAGACGAAAGACCCAACCGAAATGAATAAAACTCGGTATATGTATTAGCACTAACACTTTCATTATAATAAGCCATACTAACATTTCTAGGGACGGGCAGGAGTGGGGGTTGTAAGAGAGGCCTGAATTTAAAATAGCGGTATTTCGTTATCTATTCGTTTTTCGGCAAAAAACAAAAGTTGTTTATTTAGTTATTTAGAGTAACTTTTGTTATATACACTTTTTTCGTAAAGCGAATTATAAACGAGATATACGCTAAAACCTATAGCGGAAGTGAACAATTTTATTTGGGACAAAAGAGCCAACCGAAATAAATAAAACTCGGTATATGTATTAGCACTTACGCTTTCATTATAACAAGCCATACCAACATTTCTAGGGACGGGCAGGAGTGGGGGTTATAAGGGAGGCCTGAATTTAAAAATAGCGGTATTTCGTTTCCTATTGCATTTTCAGCAATTATGCACATAACAAAAGTTGTTTATTTTGTTATTTAGAGTAACTTTTGTTATATACACTTTTGTCGTATACCTAAGTATAAATGAGTTATACGTTAAAAACTACTGAGGAAGTCAACAATTTTATTTAGCAAAAAAGACTTAACCGAACTAAACCAAACTCGGTATGTGTATTAGCAGTGAGGCCTTCATTATAATAAGCCATACCAATATTTCTATGGACGGGCAGGAGTGGGGGTTATAAGGGAAGCCTGAAATTAAAAATAGCGATATTGCGTTTCCTATTGGTTTTTCCGCAAACATAAACATAACAAAAGTTGTTTATTTTGTTATTTGGAGTAACTTTTGTGATATACACTTTTGTCGTATACCTATGTATAAATGAGTTATACGTTAAAACCTTAGCGGGCACTAAAGGCTGAACCGAACTTAACAAAACTCGGTATGTCAATTAGCATTAATTCTTCCATGATTATAAGTTATATTAAAATTTTTAGGTTCGAACGGGAGGGGGGTTATAAGGGAGGCCTGAAATAAAAATTCACCATATTTACATGTATAAGAGACTGGAAATATAAAAATAGCGAAGACTGTGAAGAATTATCGAACAAATAATTCTATTATTAGCAAATCACCGGCAACGACGGGTATCAATCCTAAACACTGGGACGGGTAAATGTCAAAATATTGTGCAATGTAAAGCCTGCTTAAAAAAACCATCACCATTCAGCCTCAAATGAATTCCCGGGCGAAGCCGGGCATCTGAGCTAGTATATATATATATATATATATATATATATATATATATATATATATATATATATAGATAGATAGATAGATAGATAGATAGATAGATAGATAGATAGATAGATAGATAGATAGATAGATAGATAGATAGATAGATAGATAGATAGAAAGATAGATATACAGTTTTAAACGGACCTCATTTTCGTCATCTACTAGGTAGGATCGATGGACATTTGAAGAAAAATTTCGAAAATGCCGTCATGAGTACAACCTCAATAGCTGATTTCCCTTAAGGGAAATCTGCTAATTTGACGTTAATAAATAATTTAATTTTATAAATAGAATAATAACCTTAGTTACATATAATTATTACATATTACATATAATTATTTATTAACTTTCACTTTTTGCTACTATGGCTAATTGGGACGGGTTAACGCCTGGTGACCGCCATTTTCTAGCCATAGTGGGGCTAAGGATTTTATATAATCAGTTTGTCACTAAATAAATTTCTATTGGACAAGAGGGAAACAAACTAAATCAAACTAAGAAACAAAAGTCGCCACTCTAGGTTCACCATGTGAGGTACAGGCCAACGCTTTAACTCACATGGCTAACCTGAGCCCTCAAATATTTGTAGATCTAATAAACTGGTTTATGGTATTTAGACATTTATTTAAAAATACCTTTAACCATCTAATTTTATTTTATTTCTTTTATGAATTAATATCCAGTATTGATATAAACGAATGCCTGTTTTCATCTCGTATATATTCAAATAAATATTTCAATCTCCGAATTCAAGCTTCGTTACATTTTAAATTGCGTGTTATTTTCCTCTTATGGAATGTTTTAAATATTAATATATCCATCTTGAAGTTAATCAATACAAAACAATAATGCATAAAATAATTGATTTTATACAAATGCATATATTAAATGCCTAAAATAATATAACCAAGTCCTCATCGTCCACACTGGTTTATTTATATCTTGGGAGATCTTTGAGAATCGCGAAAGACCAACATCTGCTCACAAATCATCTACTTACTGTAAGTAATGTACTCTTTAAAATGTCCTCTTCAAATAAACTGAATATATGGGCCTGACAATATTAATATTCCCTTTTTTGGTTAATTAGAAATTGTGTCCACCACCTCAAAATAAATAATAAACAAAGAGGAAAAAGCTCATTATGAGTACGCATTCTGAGAATAATAAAACCAAACAGTAGTTCTTTATTCAAAGTTCGTAAAATCAAACTAAATTTTATTTTATTTCTGTAAAAAAAAAAAATTATTTAATAACCAAAGTAAGAGGTAATAATTCTTTTATTTTCAAAATAACAATGTAAAACTTTCCATTAACATAATTTTACACTCTAGTTTCCCGAGAGGTAACAATGCTATCAGGAAAGAACAAATATTTGGGTTCAGTTTTTTCATTGGTTCTAAAGCGATTGACAATTAATCTAAAAAGGGTAAAACTATTCCAGAGTCCGAAAAAAAAAAACTGCGTTGTAGATGGGGTCGGGGCAAATTGATTTTATTTAAATTACATTTGAAAGTAAAGCAGTCGTTTCATCTCTCAGTGAATGTATTTCTTTCGAGATAAGTAGGAGGTAGTTATGGAGTCCGACTCTCAGTTTAAAGCTAATTTGGTCCATGTTGCGGACCAAATGCAAATATTTGACAACTCTCTAATCTTCCTCTGCAACAGCTCAGTATTTGCTCGCCGTTTCACTCAAACGCCCAATCCACTTTTATTTCCTGAATATATTGTATGGGAAAATACCGCTCCTTTCCCCCTTGTCTGTTCTCATTTAAAATTCTTCCTATTTCTTCTCCTTTTATCTATTTCACCACCGATTCTATTACAATCAGCTGATCTGTCACTTACCTGTTACCACCTGCTGCTACCTTTACTTTCTTACATGACTTGCTGAACTATCTTCCTTTTAAATGAATATAATATAATTATTACAAAGAAATAATAATATTGTATTATTTTAATAAGTAATTTAAAAAATAAGTAATGGTTTTTACTAACAATAATCCCCAAAAAGTTTCCAAAAGGGCACAAAACATGTATAGCAAAATAAACTATTGTTGTGAAAATTACATACTCGAAAATTGCGCTAAGTTAATCACGTATTTAAGAAGTACGAAGAAAATGAAGACATCCCTGCAGGAGCGGCTCCTAGAAGTCAAGAATCTTCTAGGCGACTTAGTCGAGTCGGGGTCCAAACTTTTAGCAGATTTCCCTTAAGGGGAATCAGCTATTGAGGTTGTACTCATGACGCGATTTTCGAAATTTTTCTTCATATGTCCATCGATCCTACCTAGGAGATGACGAAAATGAGGTCCCTTCAAAACTATATATATATATATATATATATATATATATATATATATATATAAAATTGTAACCTCTGTCTGTACATTGATTTTTTTTGCGAAATTTCACTACAACTTTTCGTTTCATATGTTATAGACACCATAACTGCATTTTGTTTCTTTCGTGTCTGTTTCTTTGTTTATTTGTTTGTTTATTTGTTTGTTAGTTACCTTTTAACGCATAAACGGCTAAACCGAATTTTATAAAACTTGGTATGTATATTACGACTAACCCAACTTAGACTTTAGGCTATGTTAATATTCTCTGAGACGAACAGGAGTGGGGGTTATAAGGAAGGCCTGAAATTAAAAATAGCTATATTTCGTTTCCTATTGCATTTTTGGCAATAATGCACATAACAACAATTGTTTATTTTGTTATTTAGAGTAACTTTTGTTATATACACTTTTGTCGTATACCTAAGTATAAATGAATATACGTTAAAAACTACTGCGGAAGTCAACAATTTTATTTGGCACAAAAAACTCAACCGAACTAAATCAAACTCGGTATTTGAATTAGCACTAACGTCTTCCTTATAATAAGCCATACTAACATTTCTAGGGACGGGCAGAAATGGGGGTTATAAGGGAGGCCTGAAATTAAAAATAGTGATATTTCGTTCCCTACAGGGGTTTCGGCAAATATGCACATAACTAAAGTTGTTTATTTTGTTATTTAGAGAAACTTTTGTTATATACACTATCGTCGTATACCGAAGTATAAAGGCGTCATACGCTAAACATTATAGCGGGAGTCAACAACTTTATTCGGCACAAAAGACTCAACCGTACTAAATAAAACACTCGGTATGTGCATTAGCACTAACGCCTTCTTTATAAGCCATACTAACATTTCTAGGGACGGGCAGGAGTGGAGGTTGTAAGGGAGGCCTGAATTTACAAATTTTATTATTAACAAATCCACAGAAATGACGGGTATTAACCCTAAACACTGGGATTGGTAAATGTCAAAATATTGTGCAAAGTAAAGCCTTGCCAAAAAAATACCATCACCATCCAGCCTCAAATGAATTCCCGGGCAAAGCCGGGTATCTGAGCTAGTATATATATATATATATATATATATATATATATATATATATATATATATATGTATGTTACCGCTCTAACGGTCGCAATTTTTGTTTTATCGTCACCAAACTCGATATTTAGTCGTTATATGTAAAAAGAAAGATCAAGTTCGTTAACAGCTGAAATCGGACCAGTGGGAGGGGGGGGGGGGTTAGAGGGGAGGATTTTTGAAATTCGAAATACCTCCATTACTATACGTCTGATCGAAAAATTGTATTGAATCAATCTTATTGCAAATTAAATGTACTATAAATATTGTCATATACATTTATTCTCTATCTTGAATATTAACCGAGATATTTGCATTTTTATTATATCTGGTCGTATAACGGATGGGAGTGAGTTTCCCGCCAAAAGCTAGGTCGGCCGTTTCCTTAACTGTTTGCTCTCGTGAAATTTGTCTATTGTAAAACTTCACGTGGGAAATCTGCTTAGTTTACGCAGCCCCTGCGTGACGGACTTTTATTAAATGAGTCCGTCACTTAATACATTCCTACTACCCACGCGGGAATTGAATGGCCAAACTACTCAGTTCCAATAATGTAGAATACATATAAACATTTGGTTCTTTTAAAAAATGCCTAACTTAATTAGAGTCATTGATGACTAATTGAGGGAAAACATTTAAACATAAAGAGCGGAGACAAACCAATATCGAGTTCTTAATTAAATTCTATTAATTTTAACATAAAAAGCATAATAAATACTTTTGAATTGAGCGAATACCCTAAATATTCGGCGTTTCCGAAATAAAAATGAAGGACCTTATTAGCCATTTCATTTGGCCTAATGGTATTAAAGACCAATCAAAAGAAGATTAAGAATGAATGCGTGTTACCCTGGGTCATTAATTTACATTTACACTGACAGGAAGGATTCATTCATTAATATTCTATTCTGATTGGAAGTTACATTTTACCATGGCTAACTATTATTACTTTAAATTCATTCCTAAATCAGCTATTTAATACCTGAATGGTTCCTTGATTTCGTAACTCTGAAATGGTAATCAACAACAATACGTGTTTATGTAAATTACATATATCCTGATATATTTTTACTGTGATTTGTGTCACATGAGAGCAAACACTCCAAGTCATTTCATGTAGGTCTCCAAACAGATGAGAATAAATGTAGTCCTAGGTGGTTATCTAAGAGGCTCCAGTATTTAAAATATTCTTAAATAAAGCATCCCTTATCCAATAGATGACAAATATCAGGTTCATTCAAATATGTTTGTGTGTGTGTGTGTGTGTGTGTGTGTGTTACGGATGGCATTGTCGGAGGCACCACTCGATTCGACATCATTGTTTTAAGTAGAGAGTGATAAACTCGATGAACAGCACCTGTTAACCAAGGAGGACCTGAAATGAGTCACCTCCAAATAAACTTAACCGGTCCTGTTATTCTCGTGTAATTGACTGATTGCCAACGGCCAGCTTCCCAATTGATGGTATCTAAGATAGTCAAGGTCCTGACTGTCTCTCAGACTCATTTACTCTCTGGATTCTGGCAACTCCACTCTGGTAGAACCTGTGTATTAATTCACCATGCTCTTATAGTGAAAATACAATCTTCCAAGAATAGCGTTGAACCTTAAACAGAACTTAAGACAACTCCTTGGAGACGATGAAGAAGAAATCAAAGAGCTTTTAGAGTTCTTAATAAAAAGTCATTTGTTCCGGGAAATACAGAGCCATCTACCGCAATTACAGACAATAATAGATGCCGTATATTGTGATAAATAAATAATCTACTATAAACCGCTGGTACTACTATTGCAATTTTCATTTTAATATTTAATATCAAATCCAATGACTAAATTGTGAATCTCATATAGATATGGTCTCATATAGGACGAAATATACAATACATATATACAATAAAAAGTGAGATGGGGTCGCCTGCTTGTCGTCCCAGGCCGAAGGAAAACTGCTTAGTACAAATCTTTTTTTTTTAATCTATTTTTGTCTCCCTTTTTCAGTATATACAGTATAGAATTTTATATCGGTGTTGTTTTTTTTTTGAAGACACAAATTAAAATTATCCACACTTTTTCAGAATAATTTTTAATTATCTCTATTAATTATTGCATCAGAAACACCACGATATATATATTGAGGGTTAAAATGTTCTCAACATAAGGCCCTGTTAAAAACGTGTAGTATTAAAGGAGATAAGATTTGTCATCAAACCTGTCGATTTTGTTGTAAAAGTTTGTTTCTACACCTCTGTGCTCAAGTCTCCAGAAACTACAAAAATCACACTTTTTGAAACCTACTAATTCCTCCGATTTTCTAATATGCTGATTCCTTTGATTTTCAAATAGACTAATTAATTCGATTTCCTAACGTACAGATTCCTTCAATTTTCTAACAGACTAATTCTTTTGATTTTCAAACAGACCAATTCCTTCGATTTTCATATAGACTAATTAATTCGATTTCCAAACGTACAGATTCCTTCAATTTTCTAACAGACTAATTCTTTTGATTTTCAAAAAGACTAATTCCTTCGATTTTCAAATAGACTAATTCTTTTGATTTACAAAAAGACTAATTCCTTCGATTTTCAAATAGACTAATTAATTCGATTTTCAAACAGACTAATTCCTTCAATTTTCTAACAGACTAATTAATTCGATTTTCAAACGTACAGATTCCTTCAATTTTCTAACCGACTAATTCTTTTGATTTTCAAAAAGACGAATTCTTTCGATTTTCAAATAGACTAATTAATTCGATTTTCAAACGTAGAGATTCCTTCAATTTTCTAACCGACTATTTCTTTTGATTTTCAAAAAGACGAATTCTTTCGATTTTCAAATAGACTAATTAATTCGATTTTCAAACGTACAGATTCCTTCAATTTTCTAACAGACTAATTCTTTTGATTTTCAAACAGACTAATTCCTTCGATTATCAAATAGACTAATTAATTCGATTTTCAAATGTATAGATTCCTTCAATTTTTTTATTCTATTTTTGTCTCCCTTTTTCAGTATATACAGTATAGAATTTTATATCGGTGTTGTTTTTTTTTTGAAGACACAAATTAAAATTATTCACACTTTTTCAGAATAATTTTTAATTATCTCTATTAATTATTGCATCAGAAACACCTCGATATATATATTGAGGGTTAAAATGTTCTCAACATAAGGCCCTGTTAAAAACGTGTAGTATTAAAGGAGATAAGATTTGTCATCAAACCTGTCGATTTTGTTGTAAAAGTTTGTTTCTACACCTCTGTGCTCAAGTCTCCAGAAACTACAAAAATCACACTTTTTGAAACCTACTAATTCCTCCGATTTTCAAATATGCTGATTCCTTTGATTTTCAAATAGACTAATTAATTCGATTTCCAAACGTACAGATTCCTTCAATTTTCTAACAGACTAATTCTTTTGATTTTCAAACAGACTAATTCCTTGGATTATCAAATAGACTAATTAATTCGATTTTCAAACGTACAGATTCCTTCAATTTTCTAACAGACTAATTCTTTTGATTTTCAAAAAGACTAATTCCTTCGATTTTCAAATAGACTAATTAATTCGATTTTCAAATGTACAGATTCCTTCAATTTTCTAACAGACTAATTCTTTTGATTTTCAAAAAACCTAATTCTTCGATTTTCTAATGTACGATGTACTTCGCGTTACAAGCATGCTTAGCGAGATTTTTATATTTCTTGGCGTATTGGGGTCTAAAATAAAACACGATAACAGATGTATACCTGAGACAAATTTATATAAGCTAAGAATGCTCCATACAAAGATAGTTTCTATTAATAAAAAAAGTCCGTCACGCAGGGGCTGCGTAAACTAAGCAGATTTCCCACGTGAAATTTTACAATAGAGAGACCTGCCTAATAAAAGCTGTAGTAGTAAGAAACCTCTAAACCTATTCACGAGGGACGAATAGTTACGAAAACGGCCGCCAGAGCTCACGGCGGAAAGTCCGAACATAGCCACTGCTGCCGAGCACATGCAGAATACAAATGCAAATATCTCAGTTAATATTCAAGATACAGAATAAATGTATAGAACAATACTTATAGTAAATTTAATTTGCAATAAGATTGATTCTCTAATATTTTTCGATCCGACGTATAGTAACGGAGATATTTCGAATTTTCGAAAATCCTCCCCTCTAAACCCCCCCTCCCACTGGTCCGATTTCAGCCGTTAACGAACTTGATCTTTCTTTTTACATAAAACTACTAAATATCGAGTTTGGTAACGATCAAACAAAAATTGCGACCGCTAGAGCGGTAACAGACAAATATATATACAGTTTTGAACGGACCTCATTTTCGTCATCTACTAGGTAGGATCGATGGACATTTGAAGAAATATTTCGAAAATTCCGTCATGAGTACAACCTCAATAGCTGATTTCCCCCTTAAGGGAAATCTGCTAAAACCACATATGAGGCATTTTTATTTTTCTCCTATAATTATGTAATGCTCTCTTTGGAATAGGTCTAAACTTACTAATATAACTTATATATACTCCAACATTGTTCAGCGATTTATATTATTTTATTTATATTGTATATTCGCTGGAGAAACTGAGAAGAGAACGTCAGGTGACATCATTGTATTTTATTTCAACTCGTGGTAAACGTGCTTACCCGGGCTGAAGGACTTTTGTCAGTTGTTCTTAATGGAACAAAATTCTATAAACAAAGTTTTCGACAACCGTTTAATTTAAATTAAATTTTGTATTACTTTAAAAATCTGTAACGGGGGCTCAGGTTAGACATGTGAGTTACGCCGTTGGTATTAATTTCTCTTAGAAACGTAGAGTCGTGAGTTCAATTCTCATTTGGGCAGTAGGAATTTATTTATTGACAAACTCGTTAAATAAAGCCCTTAGTCCTACTGGTTGGAAAATGGTGGTAATCTGTAGGCGATCTGTGCCAATTGGCCATAGTAGCACAAAGCTAATAAATAACAAATGTTCTTCGTATTAGTTAGGAGTTGAAGAGATACTATTTTGTAGAATTACTGTTTTTCAATTTATGAAAGTAGGTATACTTCTTCTAAGATGGAACCCGAAAAAAAGCCTGAAATTGTGATCCTTTGGAGGAATAAAGCCTTGGTAATTTCATTATTGCCTGAACCTAACATTAAAGGCTAAGTTTACTGGAAGAGATTCTTCTCCAGGAGAATCCACCTGGGCCCCGCATTACCACAACAAAGGCCGCCACATGTACGCCACTATCTCAGCTTTCAAGTCAAGGAAAGTAGTAAAACATAAAGATGTTAGGAGTAGGAATGAGATAGAAGTAGGTGGGTAGAAGGGGTGAGGTGTGTGGGCTAAGGGTTGTGGGTTGAAACTATGGTGAAATGTCTGTCTGTCTGTCGGCCTCTAACAAGCTCCCTCTGATAAATGGATCCTGGGCTCTTGTACTGGGCTAACACGGTTTTCTACTGAACTACCAGTCACTCCCCAAACTTTAACTAAATATCTCTGCCAACAGTAAAAGGCTAATTGACAGTGTAACAAACCCAATGTAATTAAGGCTGGAACGTAATTTTCTTCTATGGAAGCATACTCCAGGAACCGTATTTGTTTGACGGATGTTATTTTTGTAAAAAGACAGGTATGACCTTCCGGGTGAGTTCAAACTCATTTCTAATTAATTATTTTACTTAATATATTCTTTTAAACCTATCTCTAAACAATTTTAGAGATTGTTTGAAACCCAATAGTTTCAATTTTCAGTTTTGTACCTAGCTTTGAATTTTGTTTTTGATTGTTTCCTTGTTTATTTATTTCGTTCTATGTTGTTTTCCATTTTTGGTTTTTGATTTCCATTCTAGGTTTTAGCAGATTTCCCTTAAGGAAAATCAGCTATTGAGGTCGTACTCATGATGCGAGTTTCGAAAATATTTTTCTAATGTCCATCGATCCTACCCAGGAGATGACGAAAATGAGGTCCGTTCACAATTATATATATATATATATATATATATATATATATATATATATATATATATATATATTTGTCTGTTACCGCTCTAGCGGTCGCAATTTTTGTTTGATCGTCACCAAACTCGATATTTAGTCGTTTTATGTAAAAAGAAAGATCAAGTTCGTTAACGACTGAAATCGGACCAGTGGGAGGGGGGGGGGGGTTTAGAGGGGAGGATTTTCGAAAATTCGAAATATCTTCGTTACTATACGTCGGATCGAAAAATTGTACAGAGTCAATCTCATTGCAAATTAAATTTACTATAAATATTGTTCATTCATACTCTATCTTGAATATTAACCGAGATATTTGCATTTGTATTCTGCGTGTGGTCGCCAGGAGGTTATGTTCGGACTTTCCGCCGAGAGCTCTGGCGGCCGTTTCCATAACTATTCGTCCCTCGTGAATAGGTTTAGAGGTTAGGTTAACTGTTTTTTGGGGCTAGAAACTACTGGGTTATTACGCCCTAAATAATGTTTTAGGTTTAGAGGTTTCTTACTACTACAGTTGTTATTAGACAGATTTCTCTATTGTAAAACTTCACGTGGGAAATCTGCTTAGTTTACGCAGCCCCTGCGTGACGGACTTTTTGAATTCCATTTGGTTTAGTTCCATTTCCTTTTTTGAGTTCCATTTCCGTTTTGAGTTCCAGTTCCGTTTTTGTGTTTCATTCAGTTTTTGTTTTTAATTTCGCCTTTTTTATGTTATATTTATTTTTTTGCTTTCCCGTTCTGTTTTGTGTAGCATTTCCCTTTCTTTCCTATTTCTGTTTTGATTTCATCCCTGATTTTCGTGTTTTCTCTCTGTTTTGTGATCCTTTTATGTTTTGTGTTCCTTTTGTGTTCTGTATTCCTTTTCTGGTTTGTGTTCCTTTACATTTTGTGTTCCTCTTCTGTTTTATTTTCCTTTTGTGTTTTGTGTTCCATTCCTGTTTTCTTTGTATTGTTTTTTTTTTCATTTGAGTTTTTTTTTTTTTAAATTACGTCGCTTTTGTTTAAACCAACATCGCCAAAGCTGCGAAGCTCCAATAAATAAATAACCAATTTTATTTTCTGAGGCCATTTAAACCAACGGATGAAGAGCCCTTTATTTATTATAAGCTTTATCATTATTCTTACGAACGAACAGAAGTAAGAGTAGGGAACACATGAAATGAAAAATCCCGATGTATTTCCTATTCATTTTTCGTCCAACACTTGACTGCCCAAAGTTGTTCCTTTTGTTATTCTATTATTTAAAGCCACAAACTGATTTCTCCGAAAGCTGTGTAGCTAAAACCGCTCCGTAGAATTTCGAGATTCATGTACCGTTGTGTTCTTCATGGTCGTTTTTTTCTTTGAAAAATTGTCGAATTTGAGTTGCCTCCCCCTCCCGGCGATCCCTTCGGAAATTTTTTATTCCGACCCTCCCCCCCCCCTGCGGCACATTAAATTCGGTATTTCTCTGGCCTTTTCGAGTATCGTACACGACCGATCTGGGAAAAAAAAATGTCTTATACATCCCCGGTTGTTCGGTACATTAAACTGGATTAAACGCCGCTGCCGTCCCGTCAAGTGACAATCGAACACGAAAGTATACTTTTTTCCGCGCCGTGAAACGCCCATTCTTTCATCTTATATTTTCTTTTCGAAGCGTCATTTTTCAACTTGATAGAACGGTGTAGGTACCCTGGCAATTTCCCGTACCCCACCCTGCCGCTCTAGACGGACCCTACAAAATCGACTCTCCTAAAACTCCCCTCTTTCCGCTGCTCTCCCTACTCCAATGACGATTTCGGCCGACAATCGCTCCGCAACGAACCCCCATAGGCCCCCTCAGTTGAAGGGCGAAGGGCGAGGTTAATGGAAATACAATGAAATGTAATATCTTTACCTAATGTATGTCTTTGGAGTTTAAGTATGTCATCTAAATGAAACTGTGTATTATTTTTTCGTTAATCTGATTAAATGTTGAAATTGTTCAATTTAGTTTTTTTTTTTAACTTGTTTATTTGCACGTTAATCAGTTGATCTCTTAAAAACGCTTAGCGCTTTGGGGAATTTAAATTGTGATTAGCCGCAAAAAAGTGTTTCTGATTAACCTGATTCATAACCCTCACCACCAGCTGAAAATAGAAATTATTTATTTGCATTGTTACTGCTCAGCGTTTTGAATGATTTAAGTTCTTGGTTTAGAAGCGTTCGTTTGGGAAAGACATGTAAGCGCAATCTACCAGATAATTACACAAGTAATACAACTTATTTTTCGTTACTCTTTCCTCAATGGTTTTATTTGCTGAAACTCTTAATTCCTTCGTTTCATGTTTATTATGTTATTACTTATTGAAATTGTGGTAATTTTAAATTATCTGAAAAATGCGTTCCCTACTTCCCAATTTTAAATACTTAATTTTAAATAATTGATGAATGAAAGACCTCATATATATATATATATATATATATATATATATATATATATATATCGGTCACAATGGTTATTTAAGGACGCAATATTTCTAATTTTTCTGTAAGATATCACATCACATATACAAGTAATTTCTTCTAATTTTACTTAAATTCTTAAAATGGAAAACCGACTTTCGATCTCTGTAGCATTCATCATCAGGGTCTTCCCTGTGCGGCCCACTTGATTAGAAGAGTACTTACTGGTCTGCTAAGGAAGTATTGTAGTCACAAGATGAAAAAAATTGTGGTCAAATTAAAAAATAATTACGTACAAATAAAACAAGTAAACAATTTAAAGCTTTGGATAACTTTACTGATGATTAATTACGGTATTTCCTAGCCAGGAATTGAAAAACGTTTACGCTCTGACTTATAGAATCAGTAATATTTTTGGACTACACTTAATTGGTGTATTATTAGGGCAATATTTATGAGTTTTTATGATAGTATAGATCATTTTATAAAACTTCTTTGTAGGCATTGCGAAGGCGCCTATTATTAGGAAACAACACAGCACTACAGTATTCACCATCGTCTTTGAGTGTTACCAAAGTAAAAAGACAACGTAAACATCATTGTTGCCACACCAAGTTCATAGAGAGCAGGAATTGTCAACGGTAGAAATAATGTCATTTGGCAGAAAGAAAAAAGAGAAAATAAGAGGAAACTTTATGAGGCGTTATTCGTTCTCAGCCACAAAAATGCCACAAATTACACCAACCTGCCATTCATGCAGGGCACAGCAATATTACTCACTGTAATAACTTACTAGCAATCATTTTCTTACAGTCATTTATCCTGTTTTTTATGTAAACATTATTGATACCTCAACAAATATGAGTCACTGGTTTAAAGCAATTTCTTTTTTATTAATTGAGAAGGTTTTACTAAAGTAATGCCCTATTTACTTACAAACTGGCCCCTTGTCCAAAAAGAAATTATCTGTTCACTGTCAAAACTAACTTTTGTTATCAAATTCCCCTTAAGAGAAATCATATAATGAAGTGGTACCCTTAAAGTGATTTTCGGAAAATGTCCAGTGATCTTTCCTAAAATATGACGAAAATATATTTGTCTGATACTCCTTTAGCGATCGTCTCCGCTCTCTTTATTTAAGCAGTTTATGTAATACGAAAGTTCAAGGGGGGGGGGAGAGAAGCGGTGAAATAAATAAATGGAAATGTTCCTGATATTATGACCTGATTAAAAAATATTAATTGAAGGAGAAATGACCGAAGGTCACTAGATAACTGGTTTACTTTCCTCTGCATTTACGCGTCCTCTCCATGAAGATTAATACACTTATTATAAAAAGATTCACCCTCAACACTTCGGCGTTTACGTCAAGACTAACAAAAATGGAGATTGTACCGAGCCAATCAGCTGATAATATCGATACATTAGCAACAGTGTAAAATCGATTACTTAAATAGTTTCTAGTTTTGAAAAATCGATTCTAGAATAAGCATAGCCACATCTACATCTAATCGACTTCCTGTTTTGTTTTTTTTGAAAATTTGATAAATACACCATGTAAATTTCTTATTTCAGTTTTCTTGTTCAAATCATATTATTTGTTTTTAATAATGCGGATATTTTCTTTTATATTACACTTGGTTACGTTTTGTCATTATCTCAATTTTCTACTTCGTCGAAATGAAATTTATGATTAAATGTCAGAGAATGATCGGGCAAAGATGTTTTATTTTCTAAATTATCGACATCTTAACAATGCTGTTTCAATCTTTTCCTTAAAGCCGACGACGATTCCTCTATATAAAATTGCCATAGGCAGAATAGTTTATTTAATAAACATTGTATTTTATTTCTTTGTCTTCTAGGTGATATTTATACACCTTAAACGATTACTAATTTTATTCCAATATGCCCAGGCTATTGGTCCAACGTCCTTAGAGACTTTTTAATGAGCTTTGCGATGCTGGGTTATATTTGAAAGGAACACAATTCTTTATATTTTTGTGGATTTTCATCTTGAATGCTACCTTTTTGGTGTAAGTAAGTGATTGTTTATTAATATTTCTTCATGTCTCATTGCTAACGGGGGCTTATTTATTTTCAGCAAATTCTGAATGACCTTTTATTCATTCTATTTTTATGTGTGGATTTAAATGCATAATTCCCAAAATATTTTCTCTAAAGTTGTAAGAAGGGTTACTTTTGAGTAATTGAGAGTCTTGTTCTCTGTGTGGTGGTATTTTTGTGCAGGTTATATGATGATCTTATAATATATTCTCAATGGGCTCAACTCCCTTGGGTTATCGACGATTTAAAAACAAATCTACTAATGACGACAGAGTATGATAACTAATGGCTTACAATGTAAACTATAACCCCCCCCCCCAGTTGTTACACAGTGACTGTAAAGAAAGCCTTTGGATCTGAAACTGAACGGAATCTAATCCCCGATCAGTAAGTAGATAATCGGATTAAGGATACTGACCCAGATTACTGATCAAAGCCTCTCTCTGCCCAATTAAACCGGACTACTACTAATACAAATATTTCAACAAGTGGTATATAGTGGCATATATGAAGAAAGGCCGTCACACAGATACTGAGCACATTTCCAACTTTTACAATGTTACACTGATGGCGTTGTTCAACATTGTAGTATCCATTTCTCTCATTATAAGTCGCTTGTGAAAACAAATTTTAAGCTTGGCATGTAGTGATAAGTAGTTAAGGTTTGAAGTGAAATTCTTGAAGTATTCGAGAGTGGGAGCATGATAAAATGTATCTATAGAACAACAATTGCAGAATATTACAATTTCCAACAAGCTTGGATGTACAATATTTTTCAATACAACCACAATAACAGAGATGCTTCGGATTTTATAATATGTCCCCTCTAATTCCCTCTACTCGATCTTCTTCTTTAACCTCCTCCTCTCCAAAAATAAAATGGGCAAATATTAGCTATTCATGTTCTGGACGGTAGAGGAACCAATTGATCAGGGTCAATAAAAAGGCCTTGCCCTCTACTACTACCGTAATATAAGCTGAGTGCACTTTCAGAGACCGTGCTCTATCATCAGTATCTGCTGACAAAACAAAAACATCTTAAGAAATAACAATCATAGCATGGTCAATAGTGTAGAAAAGAGTCAAAGAACAATAAAAACAAACACGTCTAGAATAAAAGCAAGAAAAATTAAAATATATTTAGCAAACAAATACAAAAAAACACATACATGGTCGTACCTCTTAAATATAAAAAGTTAAAAACACATAAAGCTCTCAGAATTAAAAACAAACTAATGACTAGATAAAAAACTTTTATTTACTATACCACAATGGGGTGAAAATCCCATTGAATGCTACTAACGGAGGAACTATAGTGAAAATGGTAATCTAAAAACCCAATATTATCAATAGAGAGAAGGTGTAGGAGATACCGGATTAGAGCAGTGTATGCTGAACCTAAACCGCCAAGCGACTGAAGCTCTGTCCTCAAAGAAATGATTGATCCCCGTCATTGACATATCGTAGCCTAGTAGCTTCTTCCTTTTTATTAATATTCATCTCTCCCTTCTCCATTCTATACAACCATTCAGTCGTGTTCAGCCTCACATATTTAATTAATTAGTGATTAGTATTTAATACAGCACCTATTATTTAATAGTTGTCATATCCTGGCCCTCATTCATGGCGGGTGTGGAAAATTCAGTGGCACGTGTGATGTGTTTCTATAGCCTCGCCCTATTCTTTCTTCCATTCTGTCCCACCAATGAGGCATCACATCGAGACCAAGAGATCCTATACACGTCCGTTCCGTCCAGGAGTTCGCATTGCACATCTAACACAGCACGCATGTCCAGGGATAACACATGGTAAACAATTTTTCAAGGACGGCTTGCCCCTGTAGGCCCAAGTTTCCTCTACCAAGACCCAATCTTCACAGGGCCCAAGAAATGGGTGGAGATAGAAACATTTTCTAGGCTGCTCTTCCCCGTATCTCTCTCCAGCTGATGGTCTTCAAAATGGGCCCAGAAATCAATATTACTATAAAAATTAAAAAAAACAAATCTGCAGTAAGTGGGCTAATAGCGGAGCTCGTGATTAATCCCAAATACATCTTTAGCATTTACCGTCAAACTCTCGTCTGCATACGGAGAAATGGCCCTCTAACAACTCAGGACTTGAGTGAAATATTCTTCAAAAATCGCTTCATGAGTAAGAGCCTCAATAGCTGACTTTCCTCAAGGGAAACTTCTAGTACCACTGAATTTGATTTTGGCTAAAACATTCCAGAAATATATAATATTTTCACTCCGCAAAGAGCCTTAAAGAGGTGTTAAAAGTAATTAAAGATATTTGGCGGCGAAATATTAGGAGGGAATTAAGTGTTAATCCAGGATTATCCTTTTGTCAATTTAATTTCCTCTTTAATGAAGGCCTCCTATTTCCTAATGAATCCCGGGCTACTTAGGGGAAGCTAAGCTGCGGTCCTAATTGTCCGGAGGAAAGGAAAAATATATCAATCCAGAGAACATTTCTTAAGGCGCCTTCATTTTATCAGCCCCTTTTTATTTACCCTCAATAGAAAGAGAGTGACAGCACAACAATAGATATCCATGAACTTCGTTCTCTTCTATAAATATATAAACTGAAAAGAAACACCACAACGCAAGAAAGAGAGGGAAAGAATATAAATGCATTTTCAGAAAGAAAATAAAAATAAAAAAAGGCTGATTCCAGATCGGAAATTCAATATATACTATTATAGTTTACTTTTTCATGAATTCAGTCTTTACCATGTGCTTCTTTAGATAAACTACGTACGCATAGGACACACTATGCGAGCATTGTAATTTTCCGTTCACTATCCAGCATCTAGTAGAAGAATGTCAAGATGCCCAAACTACATTGGAAGACAGTGGAGTCCCCCCAAACATAAAAATGGCATTACAAGACTCATCTTAAGCAATAGATAAAATTATTATTTTCCTAGAGCAGTTGTCACTTTATAATAAAATTTAGTAGAAAGCAATTAGATGAGAAGTTTATAAGATGCATACACTACATTCAAAAGTGAAAATAGTTTTGTTAGGTACATAATAAGTCAGGTTTATTTGAAACTAATTGAAAAAATATTGTATTTGTGTGTACATATAAGGATAAGTAAATGTGAGTATATATATATATATATATATATATATATATCTACATATATGATGTTTGATAATGATATTTGTGTATATATATATATATATCTACATATATGATGTTTGATGATTATGTTTGTGTATATGTATGTATATAGTGAGATTACTCAAGTAGGGAAAAAGAAAAATGCAATGTGTATGTATTTGTGAGTGTATGATGAATTGATTATAATTACTTGTAAAACTAATATACTTATGCTAAGTCTCTGTTCGGGCGCCAGTTAAGTATAAAGTATGCTTGAAAGCCTTTTATAACCATTTTTTAACAAATACAAACTTAAAATGCGCAGAGTAACAGGCTAGAGCTACTGGGGAAATGACGAGGGGAGGAAAAAAGGATGGGATTAATAAAGGAAATAAATGTTGGAGTTTGTGATGTCAGCAGAGGGGATGTTCCCTAGACGTAACTTTAGAAAAAGTCTCTCACGCACGGGCTGCTGAGTACTCAAGCTAATCAGATGTCTAAGTGTTGGAATGACACTCTGGTGATCCCATGTCATTAACTATTCCCTACTTCTTCCGTACATGACTATTAAAAAAGAATTAAAATGTACGCCAGGCATGAGATGTTTAGTCAAAGCAAAACGTCAATGAGTAAAAGTGGAAGTTTACACAATAAAATACAAATAACATGCTTAAAATACATCGTTTCAGAAACAATGTATAGGGCATCAATTTTTTTGTATTAAATGTTTAACTTTATTGGTTCTGAAACATTTAAGAAGTTTAAAACCACTAGATTGGTTTTAAAAGAGTTTTCAACCTAATCAAATTGTAATAACTCAGATACTTTAAACTCTCAAAGTCCCCTTCTCTCTCTTCCTGGTTAGACTTCAGCCATAAAAGAATATATTCTTCAGTATTAAAATGAATGATGAAATATAGACCGGCTCATAATGAAGTTGATGTTTTGAATTTTCAAAGTTCCTCCTTCTAACCGCTCCCCCCCCCTATTCTCCCCCCGAAGACCGCCATTAACTAATACGACCATTAGTGTGGAATGAATCAGTTAAATATCGAGTATGGTATATTAGAAATATATATCTAACTCAAAATGTTTATTGATGTCATCGTATTTGCATGTATCTCACACAGTTCTCACGTGCAATAGAAACAATATTTGGTATTAAAGCTTGGAAAAAGTGATTCATGATATAACAGCTTATTGCTAATGTGACATGGGACATTTGGAGTTGGGGCTTACTGAAGGCTGAAAACTAAAAAATGCAACATCTTCGATAATGTTAAAGATAAAGAATAAATGCATATAAAAATATTACAAAACCTAAGCCTGTTTTCCTCAACAATGCGTACATTGAAAACGGGCCGCTCTCAACGCGGGTAGGGATTGATTTATTGATATATATATATATATATATATATATATATATATATATATATATATATACATTAGAGAAATAGAGAGAAAGACAGACTGACGGACAGAGAGATGAGAGTTTTAATAGGACCTCATTTTCGTCATCCCCTGAATAGGATCGACGGACATTTGAAGAAATCATGAGTACAAACTCAATAACTGATTTCCCTTAAGGGGTAGATAATATAGCAACAACATAGACAACTCATTGAATGAAATCTACCTTAGTTACTTGCAGCTTAGTGTATTCAATGTACATATTCCTAATGCATGATTATAGCCTAGTATCAGTGAGAAGGAAAGAGTAAACAAGTCTATGTAGTGACCATCTCTCGTTCTGTAACTGTGAAAAATCAGAATTGCGAATCATGGAATTTTAGCTTCAAGCTACTAACATGAGAACACGAAAATAAGTACTTTCAATGTTCATTTAATACTCAAGTGAAAATCTCCTTGAAATACATGCAAATACAGCACATCTTCAAATTCTTATTAACCTCTTGGAGTTTCTCCAAGACGATTTAGATATAGCCAACTTACTTCTCACACTCTTGGAGATGTAAATATATGTAATTTCATGTAAGTTATTCATGCAGTCAAAATATAAATACACACACGCACACACACACACAAGCACGCACACACACGCACACATATATATATATATATATATATATATATATATACGGTCTAGATTGTAGAATGCATAGTTAGCAAATAAAGGAACAGGGGAGGGCTGATATATTCTGTGGAGCAGAACAAAAACTTGAACGTGGGCGAGATTAATGGGGGGAATGAACCATTTTATAATATACATTTCAGCGATTTCTCTAGCTCAAAAGTTCATTTGTAAGAGGTTTTTTTTCATTATAAAACCATTCCTTGATCAATTGCACGCAGTTGAGAAAGACAAATTATTCTATTCAGGAGTACTAGGAACAAGGGTGTCCTAAAAATATACAGTTTTTAACTCCAGATTTTTCATCATTCGCTTATTTCTTGTAATCTTTCTTTTTTTTAATACTCGATCAAGCATATAAATAAGTAATTTATTTCTTGACGGACGAAATAAATTAAATACCTAGTTTCACCCTGACTATCCGTTCTATCTCGGGATATAGGAATCCATTTTTACATTTATATCTCATTCAATGCCATGAGCAATTACTTCAAGACAGGAACTTGGACAGATTGAAATATCTTATTAATTTCATGTTATGGTAACCATCTTGTGCTATAGACATAAGTTTCCTGCAAGACATTTCAAGTACAGTTTCCATAACATATAACGTAACTATTCAATCTGAAAGTAATTAAAACAGACATTTTATTGTAACTCATCAATGTTGAGACACAGACGACAAATTTTGAAACAGTTATTTGATTAAATGGGGGAACACTTGGTATTTTCCCCCAATTTACAAAAATGCATGACTTGGTTCAGTGTCAATTAGCAAATTTGAAATTTTTACTCCCCTTTGCTATCATATATTCTCTAAAAATCTTCAGTTTATATTCAGTCCTATCAGAGATATACAACCTCAAATTTTACAAAATTTGAAGAAATTCAAATTTTAAAAATTCATAAATAATTCTTATGAATTTTTAAAATTTGGTTTGAAATTATGCTTATTTCTTATATTTTTCAATCAAATAAGTACCCCATTTCAACAATTTACTTAAAGAACCCTACCTCAAACTTTACAAAAATTGAATCAATACATGTGTTAAAAATTCATAACAAAATAAGGAAACAGTTCCCAATATTGTCACTCTACAAAATGTGAGTACCTGATGATATGTAACTTAAAAATACAAATTACCTTCAGGTAAATCATTCCTTCATAATTTCTTTTTAATTTCTAAATTTGAATTTTTCAATTTTCAACCCTAACTTTGGAGACAATTATGACTGGTAAACTTTGCATTTAGGGCTTCATGATACGAAACAATATTGTAGAGAAGAATGTACTTAAAACAATTATGCCAGTTTCTTTGTTATAGAATGACCCAGCCAAGACTAATCAGTTTAACGTTAACATCTTCAAAGCGAAAAACTGTTGCGTTTTTCCAAAATGGCTGCAACACATAAACGGTGTAAGATACACTTTTATTTTAAAAAATCTGCTTTTAACTTCTTATTTGTGTATTGAAAGCAAATAAAAAAAAAATTGAAATGACGGAGCTACCTACCTTGGATCACTTCATATAGACTGACCCATTAGGAATCAAAATATCGCGATATTATTTCAGGTAATAAAAAAGATAATATGGTTGGTAGGTTTTCTTACATGTTCCGCTAAACTTTCATGATTTTTTCTTGCATAAGAAACATAACCTAACAATAACAAACACAACAAAAAAAGAATTAGCAAAATTGGTCCAGCCGTTGACGCGTGATGCCGTGACAAAGGGAAACAGGGACAAAGTACCTTTCTCCAATCCTCCACAGTAAAATCCTTGTAACCAAGTGCCCAAAGATACCTTTTCTTTTTATTGACTGGTCTTAGAAGTGGTTTTAACGTACCGACACGACCCAATAAATTGGCTTCCCTGAGTCTTCTTTTCACCGTAGAAAGGGACACGAACTTTTTCAAGGCGCTGTTGGTCTCAGCTCGAATCTCGGGACCAGTGAGTCTTCTATTCCTCTTGCGTTTCAAAATAATAAACTGATCTTAGAGCAGACGTTATTCTAGGCCTTCCAGAACGAAGTTTGTCGTTATGAGAGCGTGTTCCTTCATAGCGAGCGTTTGTATTATGCACGCCAGTTTTCGAAACTTTCAGTTGTGCGGCAATTTGGCGCTCAGATTTTTTCTCTTTGTGCGGTGTGTAGATCGCATTGTGCAATACAACAGAAAATTCCTTCTTTTTAGCCATTCATAAAAAAAAATAAAAATAAAAAAAACGAAAATTACCTGTGCAGTGAACTTCTTACAACTTCGGCAGTTTAGAAATCAATAAATCAAACTAAGAATAAAATTGATCATCTTAATACCACTTGAGGGAACTACTAGACTGTAAATAAAACTCCAGACACAACAAACACATTGTTTATTCTTATTTATTTTTAGCACGTTAGTAGTCTCAGTGATAATAAGATTAAATCAAATTATGTTCTTGCTATTTACGATAGTCCCAAACCTTTCTTACACCTAATTAGCAAATTTGTTTATAAATACAAATAATAATAAGATACCTATATTTTTTAACCCTCCTCCCCTACCCTTGTATTCTATGACACATTTACTACTCCTGGGTCGCGTACGACCCATGGACCTGAAATTCATCTTGTCATATAAAAATAAATCATTTAGGATTTAAAATGAAAAGAACAAAACTTATGAAGTATGGAAACATCATTTTTATTCCTTAAAAGGCAAATAAAGGTAAAAAATAAATAACAAATTGTAAAAACAAAATTAATGAACAGGTAAATAATACATTACAAGAAATATTACATTACACTATGTTATAAGGCAATTTAATCCTTCATATTTTAAATATGCTATTGGTGATTTTGAAATATTCAATTCCTCTTCGGTCAAACAAGTTGGACAAATACCCATTTTGTGTTCACCACAAATAGATTTTTGGCAAAGCTGACAGCTGGAATTGCTTTTTGATCCTTGTTCCAGGGGCAGAAACTGCACCTAGCTCGTTTTGAAGTTTCTAAAGATTTTGTAGGTCCTGGTTCTACCATTTCCTTTTTTAAAAAATTGGTTATTGCCAATTTTAGACCTCCTGGAATGGGCTTGGACATCCGTTGTTCTAGGTGCGGAGTGACGAGAGCGATGGCTAGCGTTTTTAGAAATTGCGACCGAATTTCATCATCAGTAATAAAAAGGCTTCGATCAGCCATCTTTACTGCAGAAGAAAACAAAATAATTAGACCAGACAGACGAAAACAGTTTAGAATATTCATGACACATAAGCTACCCCTGGGTTGTATTCGACCCACACTTGCAGATTTTTCTAGAAAAATACTAGAATAAAGGTTAGAAAAGCAACCACACTTACCTTATCGCTAGTACAGCTTCCAGAAGACTTACTGGGAGGGTAATTGACCCCCTCCCCCCTATCCACCTTGTACAGGTGCGTACAAGCCTATGCATTGATAATTAGGTAATATTGAGGATTTGCATGAGTAAAGTAGATTAATTGATGTAAAGAATAGGTAGTCTCATACTTTTGACCGGCAGTGTATATATATATATATATATATATATATATATATATATATATATATATATATATATATAAACATAAGCACGCACACACGCCCAAAATTTCAAAATAATAGAGAATTCATTAAATATATCCAGGTTGAAACTAAATTTACTGGAATGTATAAAGGTTTGATATATGGGTTTGTATGTGTGTGTGTGTGTGTGTGTGTTTGTGCGCGCGAGGTGAATGCTAAACGTCAGCTGTATGTATGGGGATTGGTCGGTGTGTATTAATGGAGAAGGGGATTGAGGGTTCCAGCTGGAGGGGATGAGGCATCAGCTGGTCCGGACAGATTCTTTTGTCCCATTCACGAATTAATTACCGTTCGGGGGGTAGCTACCGGCAAGAAAACCCAAAACCGGCCATTGTTGAAGCTACATATGATGCCAAGCACGCTCTCCCGGCTTCCTTCAAATGGAAATCGAATAAAGCCCCTTCTACCAATATACGCCTCACATATACCTAAAATATAATTATATATATTTGACATCAAATTTTATTTCATTCATCTTTACAAAATGCGTATGGAATTAGTATTTTGTAGGCCTTAACCCCTATTGTACTCCTACTTTTAGTTGTACTCTATGAATCTGTTAGCCATGAAATTTAAACTAATAATAAGTCTAATAAATTAATTCGAGTTTTACCTAGCATTTATGGAGTAACAAAGTGGAATGTAATGTGTGGAGGGTAAAGTTCCAATTTTTGTAGATTTTTTTTTTGGTTACTGTCATTTTGTCAATTTAGATGAGTACAATAAAACATTTTGCGTTAAATACGATTTCAATTTATTGAAATAACTGATTTAAGATCTCAGGGAAGAGAAAAGAATGGTTATCGTCATCTGTGGTTGAGGGGAGGTAGTTAAAAATCTTCTCAAATTCATTGTCTTAAATTCCTCCCTTTTCATCATTATTTCATTTTATTTATTTATTTTCGTACTGAAGTAGCCCTTCAGAGAAGGAATTTATTTTCTGCATGGCATGTACGAGTACAATACTAGTACACCCCATGTAATAGAGACTTGACGTAAAAAAACGTGACGTGAAAAAAACAAAACAGAAGTTATGGAAATTGGCAATTTCATTGGAATTGGTCAGTTTTCATATTCTCACTGAATAAGCTAATTTTAAAAATCGAAATGAATAGCAGGACTCATCGAAGCTAGTCTTGAACTGGCCCTGCACCGGAGCATTGCCATGAAAGTTAGAAAATTTTTGAAATTCTAATAAATTTCATTTGACTTACAATTGTTGGAAATATCCCCATTTACAAGCAACGAGTACAAATACAAATAAATTCATGGGGACTCAGGTATGTGAGTCAAGGGGTTGGTCTTGATCTGACATTGCAAACCTAAATTTGCGAGTTCGATTCCCACCTGGGCCAATAGGAAATTATTTAATGACGAACTCATTGAACGGTCGAACTTTATTTATTTTATTAAATAACATAATATAACAAATAAATTCATTCATTCCTTTCTCCTTGACCCCCCATTTGACTTACTTCAGTCTTTAAGCCTTTTTAAATGAAATTCTCAAAGTATAAATAACGTTTTAAAGTGATTTGCATAGTTTATATTTTATATATAATTAAGTCGTTATATTAGCAGATTTCCCTTAAGGGAAATCAGCTATTGATGTACTCATGACGGGGTTTTCGAGATTTTTCTACAAATGTCCTTCGATCCTACCTAGTAATGACGAAAATGAGGTCCGTTCAAAACTGTATATATATATATATATATATATATATATATATATATATATATATATATATATTTGTCTGTTACCGCTCTAGCGGTCGCAATTTTAGATTGATGTTTACCAAACTCGATATTTAGTCGTTTTATGTAAAAAGAAAGATATCAAGTTCGTTAATGGCTGAAATTGGGCCAGTGGGAGGGGGGGGGTTTAGAGGGAAGGATTTTCTAAAATTTGAAATATTTCCGTTACTATACGTCGGATCAAAAAAATGTATAGAATCAATCTTATTGCAAATTAAATTTACTATAAATATTGTTTTACACATTTATTCTCTATCTTGCATATTAACCGAGATATTTGTAATTTTATGAAATCGGGGCGGATAACGGATGAGTGTGAGTTTCCCGCCAAAAGCTAGGTCGGCCGTTTTCTTAACTCTTCGGCTCTCATGAAATTTCTCTATTGTAAAACTACACGTGTGAAATCTGCTTAGTTTACGTAGCCCCTGCGTGACGGACTTTTTTATTACTGATCCTAATAATCAATTCAAGATATGAGTAACAAGGATATTTTACGAAGTATGTAACAACTTGAAATTTGGCAAGTTTGTGAAGCATCTGATAATGGAACAGTGGTAGTCATCTGGTCCCTAGAATGATGGATTAGTGTTAAAGTTTCTCGTCGGAGCTTGGCAACGCCGGCTCTGCGGTGTTTCAAAGTCTGAAGCAAGCTCCACTCAGCTCATTTTTAACTCGAGCATGTTCATTTCTCAGCAATGTTTACTCTACAAGTACTTCATTAGTGACTTTATCGCGCCTGGATAGATTCAGTGAGAAAGAAATAGTTCGTTTTGTAGGTTAATCGTTTTTTTTGCGAGAAACCCACTGGGTTATTACGCCCTCGTTCGTTATGTATTAAACGACCTTAAGTAATAAAACGTTATTTATTAAGTATAATGGATCAAACTGCAGCTATTCGGGTCGGGTTAACTACTAGTTACCATGTTTTTCCTAGCAAGCGTTGGACAGCGTATTCAATTTAATGACTGCCTCTAAATATCCAAGACTCATGAAACCGGCCAAATCTAATGGTTACTGTGACTTGATTCACGTTCACAAAGTGAAACAAACAATCCCTACAACAGTATCAGCAAAGCGCTGTTAAATACTCTAACTCAACTTTGACGCCTTCTCTGGAGAGTCAATAATTTCAAGGCATTAGATTTTACTGTCCAACAACAATAAAGGAAATATGATAGTTCACACATTAATTATACACTAGAATTTATAAATTCTAACGATAAAGTTCAAATCAGTAGGAATACACTAGCTAGATTATTTTTATTATTTATTAACGTCCACTTTTTGGAACTCAGGCTAACTGGGACGGGTTATCTACAGGTTACCACCTTTTTCTATCCAGGGTGGGACTTATGATGTTATTTAATCAATTTCGTGACTGAATAATTTCCTTTGCCCAGTCAAGAATCGAACCCGCCATTCTAGGTTTGCCATGTGAGATTAAGGCCGACGCTTTAACTCACATGGCTAACCTGAGCCCCGGCACTAGTTAGAGGTATTAATATTATTTATAACAATAATAATACTATGCATAAAGCAATGGTAGATATAAAGGAAATGAAACTCTACGGTTGGTCTGAAATTCTATTTAAATTTGACTAGTTAATTCTGCTTTTACGTTCTATATCATTGGCATAACAATGGAATTCTTATCTACCTGTCTGTCTTCTGTTTTTCTTTTTCGTTTTTAAACTATCCTAAAATACAACATCGCCTGTAAGAGATTCTGGCATGAAGTATCATCAACATTGAGAGAGGGATAAGGTCCACCTGTATGCAGCTATCTGAAGAGGGTTGGGAACCAAAGGAACGAGGCTTGTAGCGAATGTAAAAGGAATAAAAATAAATAAATTCAATTACCAAAACCGTGATCGGGGCCTCTGGGAACATTAAGGTTCCATTCGCTTATGATAAAGAGACCCATTATCATCTGGGCCGTCTAGCCTCATCATGAAAGTGGCGACACAACAGATTAACACAGCACATGGCGCATGCTGAGGATGAAGTCATAGTATTATCTTGAGCTCTGGTAGTGTCAGCAAACACAGTGGAAAACCAAAGGTGTAGACGAATTATGGAAAATGGCTCTTGATCCCTAAGCAGGCATAAAATCCCAGGAAAATACTGCATAATGCGCCTGGAAGAGAGGCAGACCTAGGCAGAGGTGGCGGGATGATGTTAGAATGGGCTTATGAACGGGATCCATAATTAGAGGAAGTCTATGAACTGTTTACGATAAAACTTTGGTTCAGGTGCTGCACATTTTGCAGTGTGAATGATCGCTTACGCTGTAATTGTTGAGTGAATAATTCCTGTTAATTATGCACTAGCCTGGAATGTTGTCCAGCAGATGTACTCCAGATGAGATGTCCCTAAGAGGCTGGAGCTAAATGGAAGCTACTAGGGCGCCACAACAATACATCAGCCTTGATACACCACTTAGGATAATCAACTTAAACTCTAAACTAATTCTATTCCCTTCTCTCATCCACTCATCTCCAGGATCTGTGTCACTTAAGGCTTGTAGAAAATTATCCAATTTATGTGTAAAGGCATCTCTTAACATTAAGCCAATACATTTTTTACGAAGTTAAAAGCATTGTCCCTAATATTATTAAATGGCTGAGCAGTAGTGTTTTAAACTTCGTCGCTGGAAGTTGTCGCTTGATTTTTAACATGTAATAGATTAAGGATAATTTTATTTATGGAGGTTTGTGAATTTTACGAAACTTAAATGAGACTTTTGCGACTCATGCATTGAGTTGCCTATAGCTGTCAAATTTACCACTATTTTATTATAACACATTTAATTTAGTCGTGACATTTCCTTGTGGATTTACATACCTGTCCTTGCGACCAAGTGGTTCCGCCATTTTAATCAGAAATATATATTCTTTACGATGATTTGAGTCAATAATATTTTGCATTTATAAAAAATTATGATTTGAAAAACTAGTACAATTTTTTAAACTTCTATAATTAAAAAGTAGGTCACGCAGGGGCTGAATAAACTAAGAAAATGTCCCGATTGCTAGTATAACACATCGATGAGTGAAAAGGGGGGAGGGATCCAAAGTCCTACACAACATAGTAGATGCTCCAAATTCTGTCACAAACCACACCCTCCAAAAAGATCTTAATATCCCATTTGTAAGGACCTAATTCCCTTAAGATTCAGAAAATTCCACAGGAGGCTATCCAATTATCCTAATCCAGAAGTCCTAGCCCTTTCCAGTACCACTCATCCATATCCCCCTCCGCACAAAGACAATGGCCCAAAGATCTCCTATAAGTGTAAAGTGAAGTGATAGCAGTGGCTAATTTCTTATCATGTGCCATTCCTCCTTAGCTCTTGACTTCCTTGCCAGGCAGGGAGAGCCTGCTCCTCTCATTGTGGTGAAGGGGAGTGGCTACTGTCAAGAGTGATGGAGGAACTATTGTATTGTACATATCGCACATTACCAAATGCATACCAAAATCTAATACTTCAATAATACCAAAAAATTCAAAAAGCAACAACATGACTAGATTGATTTAACGTTTTATGATCCGACTCAAAATAAAGGAGACATTTTGAATTTTGTTATTACCCCTCACTAAACCATCACTATTCCGGGTCCGATTCCAGCCAATAACAAATAAGATCTTTAGTGTTACTGAAGTGGCTAAATATCGAGTATGATATAGATCAAATAAGTAAACATTTTCGAGAAAAAACGAAAACTTAATTGATGACGTCATCACATAACGTATTTCCCCGGTTTTCAATGAAAACCAAATTTGATATTTAATCTTAGAATGAAGAGGTGCACGATATTACTCCTTATTGTTAATACGACAAGAATGATGTGTGGATTTACTGAAGGCCGAAAACTGGAAAATGGAAATATCTCGGTTTATATTCAATATAGAGAAAACATGTATATAACAACATTTATAGAACATTACATTTCCAATAAGATTGAACCTATACAATTCCGAACAAATCGATCCGAAGAATAATAACGGAGATATTTTCGAAATTCCCCCTATTAGCCCCCCCCTACCTGCCATTAACGAACTTGATCTTTCATTATACATAATAAGATTAAACATCAAACGAGTTTCGATCAAGCAATAATTGCGATCGTTAGAGAGTTAACAGACAAAATATATACATGTGTGTGTGTATATATATATATATATATATATATATATATATATATATATATATAATATATATAAAATTTCCATGTCACAATGTTAGTTACGCTACTCCTCCGAAACGGCTTTACCGATTTTTACCAAATTTTATATGCGTATTCAATAGGTCTGAGAATCGGCTACTGTCTATTTTTTCATACCCCTAAGTGATAAGGTTTGTTCACACTTAACATTTTTTTTTAATTTTTGGACGAAATTTTTTGTTTTTATTTTTTTATAATGAGGCATTAAAAAATACATACAGCCCTAAATTTTTTACTTTTTTATCACCAACCCCTATTTTTTTATAGC